>CAUYRH010107044.1:0-26230 GCA_963574655.1 Perodicticus potto
ACTGCAAAACAGAAAAATAGCCGGGCGTTGTGGTGGGCGCCTGTAGTCCCAGCTACTTGGGAGGCTGAGGCAAGAGAATTGCCTAAGCCCAGGAGTTGGAGGTTGCTGTGAGCTGTGTGATGCCACGGCACTCTACTGAGGACGATAAAGTGAGACTCTGTCTCTACAAAAAAAAAAAAAAAAGCCAGCCTAAGTACCCAACTGTGGAGGAATGGTAAACTCTAGACCAGGGGTCCTCAAACTACGGCCCGCGGGCTACATGCTTCCGTGTGAATTGTATTTGTTCCTGTTTTGTTTTTTACATCAAAATAAGATATGTGCAGTGTGCATAGGAATTTGTTCATAGTTTTTTTTTTAAACTATAGTCCGGCCCTCCAACGGTCTGAGGGACAGTGAATTGGCTCCCTGTTTAAAAAGTTTGAGGATGCCTGCTCTAGACTGTCCACATGTGGCCTCTTTGAAAGAGGTAGCAGTGCTGTTTGCAAAGGTTAAGCATACACATAGAAACATGCTTTAATTTGGGGGCACAATTATTTGTGTAGAGAGTGTATTTACATTTGGGGCATAAGCCTTCTCTGGGTGGGGCTGCTAATGGTTATGTCTTAGCACAAGTTGACCTTTTTTTTTTTCTTCCTACTTTTCAGTATTTAGAAATTTGTAAGAGCTGTCCTTCTGGTTCAGGTTCTGAGCATTACAAATTGATAGTCTCTCCTCTCATTGCTGGAAGCCAGTCTAAGCAGCATAGCCCTGGGGAGGGAGCTCTGTAGTAAAGCCGGCAGGCCACGTGTGAACCCTGGCCCCCCTGCTTATCTGCCATGTGACCACAGACAGGGCACCTCACTGCTCAGAGCCTAATTGACATGTGAAGGGATACCACCCACAGAGTAGTTCTGGGGCCTGGTGCTGAAATACATCAAGTGCTTAAGGCTGTGCCTGTCACATAGCAAGCCCTCTGTAAATAGTAGCATTGATTTGTTATTGTTTTTGTTTGAGACAGAGTTTTACGTTGTCACCCTCAGTAGAGTGCTTTGACATCATAGCTCACAGCAACCTCAAACTCTTGGCTCAAGTGATCATCTTGCCTCAGCCTCCCAAGTAGTTGGGACTACAGGCACCCACCACAACGCTCAGCTAGTTTTAGAGATAGGTCTCACTCTAAGGCTGGTGTCGAACTCCTGAGCTTAAGCAGTCCGCCCACTTCAGCCTCCCAGAGTGCTAGGATTATAGGCGTGAGCCACTGCACCTGGCCTAGTAGCACTAATTGTTAACTGCAAGTCCAGTGTTCTAGGATTAGAGTTATGGGGTGGGAGGTTGGCAGAAAGGAGCTCCAACGTCCTGCTTACTCTCCTTCTATTTTCCCCTCAGGCATTCCCATCAAGAGCACCATGGACAATCCCACCACCACACAGTATGCCAACCTCATGCACAACTTCATCTTGAAAGCACGGAGCACCGTGCGTGAAATTGACCCCCAGAATGACCTCACCTTTCTTCGAATTCGCTCCAAGAAAAATGAAATTATGGTTGCACCAGGTAAGAGGTTTTCTACTTCCCCACTTAGGAACAGCTCCTCACAGCACATTCTCTATGGCTTATGAGGAAGGCCCAGCACATTGGTGTCACTAGAGGGTCCAAGAAGAGCCTCGGGAGTTGAAGGAATTGAGTTGATGCCTCGTCGCCCAGCCAGCCTCTAGCTGATACCCGCAAGAAATCCTTACAGTGACTGTAGGCCATGGGTGGGGGTCTCATAGGGCAGATAAACATGTAAGCATAACCCAGTATCTCCTCTGCCTTGACATGAGGAAATTCACAGGGGCATTTGAGACAGCGAGGAGGGTCTAATCAAGTCTACCTGCGTCCATTGGTAGAGGCTTCCTAGAAGAGGGAGCCCTGGGGAGCTGAATCTTAAGGGCACAGGAAAGCCTGTAAGCAAGGGCAAAAGGACAGAAAAGCCATGTTTGGAGGAAACATAATTCAATGATTCTGAACCAAAATCTTAAGCATTTTATCCCTGAAAAAAATATTCTTTGCCCACCTGTGGAGGATAGTCCTTTCTCTCTAGGCCCCATATACCGGCTTTTCCTCCAGCACTGGAACAGACTGCTGTGTTTGATTTACACAGTGTTTGGCTTACAGCAGGGGCAATATGATACAACCAAAGCCTGTCTTTAGGCCTTAATACCATTCTCAGGATGATAAGATGCTCATCCTGAGAGGAGCCCACAGGCCTGGGCACACAGGAAGGAACAGAAGGGCCACGGGGCCACCTCTCCTTCTCTGCCTCCCCTCACTCTCACTTAGGGCCTGGAATGGTAGACAGATCCTCCGGGATGGTGGCTGTCATTACTTCCTTCTCATCTGTGCCCTTCTTAGGCTGAGCCATGGAGTTAAGCATTCAAGAGTCCCAGGAGCATGTGATGGTACACGTAGGTCACAGCACAGCTTATCTGGGGCACCAGAGTATGTGTGGGAAGGAGTGAGAGGTGAGACTTGGGTCCAATTTAGAAGGGCCCAAACACCAAGTTCAGCTACGTGGACTTGATCCTGTGAGCAGCAGTTTTAAGGGAGGAGGTGATATAGAGATATAGCCTAGATGAAGGAAAACAGTGGGGTGTCTGGGAACACTTAGTGCCCCTAGGCCTGGCAACACAGATGGTGAGGAGGCTGACTGCAAATTCTGAGGTAATTTGATAGGGAGTCAGCCACTCCCAGCAGCTCACTAGCATTAGTTCTGTCCCCAGGCCTGCTCCAGCCCAGGCCAGCTTCCTAGAGGACTGGGAAAGAAAAAAAACATAGAACCAGTCCCAGAACCATAGAGCCAGTTGCCAGAGTCCACAGACTCCCTAAAGGGGTGAAAACAGAACATATCAGTCACAGAAAAGAATACAAGGATAACTCTGGAGCCATTTATTTAAAAAACATGCTGTACACTATTTAATGCATCCCATGCCAAGTGATGCCTGATTTGTCAGGGAAAAAAGACTGCGAGAGGCACAGAATCTATTTTCCTGGATTTATCTGGTAAGTATGACCTTGAGCAAGTCATAGAACACTTTCCTACTGACATCTGTAAAATGTCAGGTAGGGGACCACACTGCTCTGGTCTCCTGAGACCCCCTGTCTGATTGTGTTGGCCTGGATTAAGGACAAAAGCCTTGGAATCAAATTTGAATGGAAATCCTTCCCAGTACTTCATGCTGTGTCACTATGGAGGACAAAGCTTCACTTCCATAAAATCAGGCCAGAAACAGTCCCTCTTACTCACCTTGTACATCAGAGCAGACCTACGTTTCCCAGCGGCCGACCTGGAAGCTCAGAGTATGGGGCAAGGGCAGATGATGTGGCCTCCAAATCAGGCAAACTCTCCAGCAGACATCCCAAGAATGTCTCCTCTAGAAGGGCAGAGTCATCTGAAAGCACCTGGCCGTCCACATCTCAGCTTGGCAGCAAAGGCATTTCCACTTAGCCATTCATAGCCCATGAGTGTGGTTAGTGCTTGAGTTCCAGATGGGCAGCTAGGCAGCCCCCAATTAGGGGTTGTCCTGGGGGTGGGTCACAGGGCCAGAGACCCCACAGCCTTATCAGTGGAGGTGAGGATCAAATAGACAGACCCTCACCTGGACGACACAGGGACCTGCAGTGAGCGAAATGCTCCTTTGCTCTTCCTCTGTCTAATATACACCTACATCTTGTCCTGCTGGAGGCTGTTGAGGTCATCTTCAATGCAGTGTGTGTTTCTTTTCGGGACAGACTCACAGCTGCGTCTCAGAAGTACAAACCCTTCTCCGGGGGCCCTCCAAAATGCCATCCTGCTGCCCAGAACACTCCATCCTTGTCACTTGGCTAACCAGATGCTTATCTTCCTAAGTCTGTCTCCTCCACTAGACAGTAGGTTCCATGAGGGCAGAGACTTGTAAGCACAGCATAAGTATTTAACAAATAGCTGTTGAATAAATGAATGAAGGAATGACTTCCTAAACCACCTCCATTGCTAATAACCCCACTGCTGTGGGTTAGGGGTGGGTCAGCAGTGGGGATGTGGCCAGAGCTGTCCAGGGCATGGAATTTAGGATGAAAACCCGTGATTTGACACTTGGACATATCCACTGGCCACCATGGTTGGCCAAGAAAAAATACAAAGTTTTGATGCCAGAACTCCCGTGACCAGGACCACTGACCAGAGTCTTCAGGAAATTAAGGCTGGACTGCTTTAGGATTGCCATAAAGCATGGGCCCCTGGGGCAGCCCTCAGCATTAAACAGGCCTAGCTGCTGCATGGGGCCCCATGGTACTGTAATTAGCACCCTACACTTGGTGAGCAGTCAGAGCAGCCCAGCCCAGGAAGGAGATCCATAGCCCTTCCTACCCACCTAATCTGACTCATTGACCCAACTGAGAAGCTGCTTCCCTGGCAGCAGGTGGTTTCAGACAGTTTGGCTTAAGATGTATGTACCAAATTTTACCCCATCCTAGCCCAGAATAGCCTATATAAAGAGACATTTTAAGACAGACACTTTATAAAGCTGAAGAAACTCAGCACAGGGTGGTGCCTGTGGCTCAAAGGAGTAGGGCGCTGGCCACATATGCCGGAGGTGGTGGGTTCGAACACAGCCCTGGCCAAAAACTGCAAAAAAAAAAAAAAAAAAAAGAAAGAAACTCAGCATAAACAACCTTTAACACACTAATTCTCACAAAACACCTGAAGTGTTGTTATTGGATTTAGAGCTAGGGTCTCACTCTGTCACCCCAGATGGGGTATGTGACATGATCATACCTCACTGCAATCTCAGGCTCCTTGGGCTCTAGCGATCCTCCTGCCTCAGCCTCCGGGGAAGCTGGGGCCACAGGCAAGCACTACCACACTCAGCTAATTTTTTTTTTTTTTTTAAGACAGAGTCTCACTGTGTGACCCTCAATAGAGTGCTGCGGCATCATAGCTCATAGCAACGTCAAACTCTTGGACTCAAGTGATTCTTTTGTCTCAGCCTCCCAGGTAGCTAGGACTTCTGCTACTACCACCGTGGCTCAGCCTGGTCTCTAACCTATGAGCTCAGGCAGTCCACCCACCTTGGCCTCCCAGAGTGCTAGGATTACAGGCTTGAGCCACCACACCCGGCCTTTATTAGTGATTTTTTTTATTTATGCAGATTGCTTAGCCATGAAACTGTCAGGTTTTTTGATTGTTTGTTTGAGACAGAGCCTCAAACTGTCACCCTGAGTAGAGTGCCATGGCGTCACACAGCTCACAGCAACCTCAAACTCCTAGGCTTAAGCGATCCTCTTGCCTCAGCCTCACAAGTAGCTGGGACCACAGGTGCTCGCCACAATGCCCAGCTATTTTTTGGTTGTAGTTGTCATTGTTTAGCAGACCCGGGCTGTATTTGAACCTGCCAGCTCTGGTGTATGTGGCTGGCACCTTAGCCGCTTGAGCCACAGGTGCCAAGCCGAAATTGTCAGTTATTTAATTCTGTTTCTTACTCAGTTGCAACAACCCATCATGGGAGTAACCACACTTTAGGCTTGAATCTGAATGGCCACAAAGCAGACATGGCTGAGGTCCTGCGATTTCTCTCATGTTCAGCAGGGGAGCAGCAAATAGAGGAGTTCAGAGTCTAGGGTCAAACATAGCTCCCCCATTCCCCACAGCTCACCCCCTCCCATATATTTGCCTTGGCTTACACAAGTCATTTAAATCTCTAAGCTTCATTGTTCTCCAGATGACTTGAGAATTCATTGAGATACCACAAGAAAGTAGTAGGCACATATCAGAATACTTAGAGCCTTAGTCAATTTGTGGTTTTATTATTAAGTGAACAAAGTTGAAACACCCTGCTTCTACAGTTTCCTCATCTATAAAATGAGAGGCAGTCATACCCTTTGAGAACTTGTGCTTCCTATGATTTCATGGTGGACATTTCTTCTTACTAGGCTGGATCTCTGGAGCTGGAATCCAGGCAGCTTTGTCCCCTTTTGACCTAGTGCCTTTGAAATGTTCTCCAGAAGGATCTGTAAATCCAACAACTGAGCTTTAGACAGAAACTGACATTAACCCAAGACCTGTGAGGTTATGGTTAGAATTCCATCTTTGACACTAACTGGATAACCTCAAGCTAATAATTCTTTAAAAACCTGTAGTATCAGCATCACCTGGGAACTTGTAGAAATGAAAATTGTTGGGCTCCTTCTGAATCAGTGGGTCTTGGAGTGGAGCTGCAGATGGTTGGGATGCCCTCTAGTCTAAGAGCTGTAAACTGGAGTGTCCCCACCTGGAGAACAGGAATAAGACTGCTGCCTATCTGATGCTACTTACTCTCGGGGCGAGGATCAGAACAGAGGATGCATTCAGTGCCCGCTGCCCGGTGAAGGAGGAGACTCTACTTACAGGAGCCCCCATAGGAAACTTGCAAATTTATCTTCCATTTTCCCAACAATTGAAATTAGCGTAAGCACTGATGCTTTTTATTGCTTTTCTCCCCTTCCCCCATTTTATGGTTAGTGATTCAATTATATGGTTGTTATATTTTTCTCTAATTTGACAGTGATTTGTTTACCTTTTTTCTTTTGCAGATAAAGACTATTTCCTGATTGTGATTCAGAATCCAACTGAATAAGCTACTCTCTTGGCTCCCTATGTCATTCCTTAATTTAATGCCCCCTAAGAATAATAATATTCATCATGTCAGTGGACTGGCACATGGAAATCGCTTCAGAGCCCACTCAGACCAATCCAGAAACCATTGGTGGGCTGGCAGCTCTGCCCACTCTGCCAAAGGAATCCCCCCCCCTGCTGCACCAGTCTCCCAGAGCTCCCGGGAGGGCCGTCTTTCCTCTTTTCCAGGTTTTGGAGCAAGAGCTTTTGAGAAACCCACACCCAACTTCCTTCTGACCTTCAGTTCACTTTGTCACCCTTGGAAAAGGCTGTTTTTCTTTAACTAAAAATAACTGAAATGCTTGCCCTTTTGTTGTGTCTTTAAACACTAGGTTGAGCAGGCTCTCCCTTCCTGTGTAACCACACAGTCTGAAGCCTCCCCAGCCCTGGGGCAGACTGTGCTCCTGGCCTCTGAGAGGCCTGCTTCTTGTTGCGCCTGTGGCCATACTCGGTGTAGCTGGGTACATAATTGGTTCCCCAGTTTCTGGGCCTCCTGTCCTTAGACATACTCTTTATCACTTCCCACTCTCACCACTGTTCTGAAAGATGTTTTCTACTACACTGCACTGGGGAAAGTGAACGATGTTTATTGAGGACCCAGAATGCACCTGACTTCCTATATAGTAGCTGGTGTCACCTCACGGTACCCTACAGACAGGGCTCTAGAGAATGGCTTGCCTAAGGCCCCAAAGCCATGAGCACAGTCCCCAACTCAGATAGCCCTGCTCTTTCCACACTGCCCACCCTGGAAACCTGGGAGGTCTTATTCACCAGGCTGAGCTCACCCTGGGTAAACATCTGCCTCCCACAGACTGGCGTGCAGGGTCACTGAGAGGTTCTCAGAACTTGCCTGTGTTCAAGGCCACCCATCATCCAGAAGCACCCTTGTTTTTTACCTCCAGAAGCCACATATATTTACTTTGTAATGGGTTTTTGTCTTTTTCTCATTACGCTGGAAAAAGACCCAAAGCTATAAAGTGAGCCTAGAAATCCCCCTCCGTTGTTCTCCCTGCCCAGAAGTAACTGCTGTCTACAGTGCGAGCTCTTCATTTAGCACACATACTTCTCCACATTTCCACAGATACCTGAAGGGTATCAGTCTTGGTAGTAAAATACATACCCATAGGAGTTTTAGGGATATAGTTTATAAGGCCTGGCAAAATGTCTTCAAAATCTCGTATTTTAATGAAAGGGCTCATCCTTATCCTCATACTAACCTTGACTCTAACCCCTAACCCTGATCTAAACCTCCAAAAAGAAAAAAACATACTAAGAATTTTCTACTCTATAATACATCCATATTTGTTTTAATAGAAAAATAATCCTTTTAAATAGTTTTCCCCAAATCTATAAGTAAAATTGGTTCTCTGGGAAACCACTGCTGTTCACTCTGTCCCTATGGGCTCAGGAGGAACCCTAAGAGAGGGTGATTGGAGACTTCACATGGTAATTATGTCCTAGATTTGTTTTGAAAGAAAGTGGAGTTATAGCCACCAGGATCTTCCTTTTCTCAGAAGCTGCTGGAGACCAGGATCTAAGTCTGAGGCTCCCCTGACCTCGCTTGAGCTTCTGCAAAAAGGGTAATGGGAAAGAAGGTGTGGGGAGGGGTCAAGTTTCTAGGGAGTGATGGAATAGGGCTTGGGGGTCTGTCCCTCTATCATTCCCTTTGTTTTCTCTATCTGAAAACAGTTTCACCAAGGTCCTAGAGAACGTTTACGCTCAGTCTTTGGGGAAAACCTGATGACTTGTGAAAACAGAGATGCTCTTCCTCCAGGTCCCTTGAGCACTGAGATTTCCTACATCAGAAGCCCACCTTGGGTCACTTCAAGTTTGTAACCCAGAAAGTATAACTCACTGAACTCATCTTAATATGTAAAAATTCAGATTTCAAATGTCACATATAAAAATCTTAGGGTTTCTTAAAAGTAGGAAGCATACAGGAATACACCATCTGTCAAGGTTAGACACTGACCTTTGTCCCAGGCCTGGAGGGAAAGGCATAGGTTCCGGTTTCAAGAAGTACATTTGCCAAAATTGCAAAGGTGGGTCTACGCCTAGTATTCAATTATGACCATTTTTAAACATACAGAGAAATAGAAATAATTGTATACGTTCCATCTGAATTCTACAGTTAACCATTGTGTTATATTTCTGTATTCCATAACTCCATTTCTCCATCCATCCTACTGTTGGATGCATTTTGAAGTATATTGCAGACCGTACACACCCCTAAACTCTCCCATGTATATATCATTAGTTTCCCTTTTTGGAAGATGAGTAAGATGTATAGACAGACACACAAATCTTAAGGGACAATGCTGACCCCTGTGGATCCTCACTACCCTTTCAAGAAAGGTCTAATCACCCCCAGAAAGCTCGGTCCTGCTGCTTCCCAATCACTCCAGCCCATATGGTTTTTGTCCTCCAAGATACAGCTCTTGCCTGGGGGCCCTGGGCGGGGTCCTGCAATTTGGGAGAGTGGCTGCTTCTCAGGAAATGCTGCAGCTGTCATCTCTGTTCATTGTTAATGGCTGTGCCTCAGCCCTTGCCAGGGCTCCTGGGAATTCTGATCTGGTATTAACTGTTTCTCCAAAAATTAAGAATACTCCACAGATTATAAGAGGCTTTCTCCTGTCTCATAGGTTTGGTTTTGAAACTAACCGCACTTTTGTACATGGTTTCATTGAGAATCCTCATCTTTCCACACCAAATTCTGGTTTGTCTCTATCAAATTCTCGGAAAAGGACAAAATGAGAAATAGAAGTCTTATAAATTCTATCAGCATAGCAGGTGGGAATTGCTAAGTTGACAAACATCAAATTAGTAGAGCCCTCTACTGTTCAGTGAACATAAACTGATCAGTCATACATTCAAATGAGAAGGAAAATAACACAATTACAGAACATTTTCAAAATGCCAGTTAGATCAAAGGCAACTTTATTTTGGTCTCCCACTGTCCTATCCTACAGGGCTCACGCTTCCCCTGCCCCTCAGCAAACTATCAAACTATAGGGCAAGCTCTGCTGGGGGAAGGTGGTGTGCCCAAATACGAGAACAGTGAACTGTGGAGATAGAGGCCATCCCTTCCCCAATGTGGGCCCACTGGGAGCCCAGCTGTTCTGGACAGCAGCCAAGTGCTTGACTCTGGCCTTTATTTTATTTGCCCACCTTGTGCTGTCATCTATTTCACTCCTGTTGCTAAGAGAGGGGTGAGATGGGGAGAGGAAAGTTCATAGTTTACTGACACTTAGGAAATGGCTTCCAGCTCTCTGAGCCTGGTTCGTGTTTAAAGCTGCACCTTTGTGATTTGGTTTGTTTTTCCATCACCCCTTCTCTCAGGCAGCCTCACCTGCAGTTACTTTCCTGTGGACAATTTGCTCTTTCTGGCTGACCCCTTCTTTCCTTTTGGCGTTCAAAGTCCCCTTCTGCACACACTGCAAGGGCCAGATAAAGGGGACATTCCAGTTGATGAAGTGCTGGGCAGTAAACCCAGAGGGCAAATGCTGAGTAGGCTGGAAGGGATGTCACCAAGAAGAAAATAAAACCAATAGATTATCTGGCGCATTTGAATGTACTCAGAGACTTTTAGTTCTGCTAGAGATTTAGGGATCATTTAGAAAAAGAAAGAAAATTTCGAGCCAAAACTGCAATAAAATAAAAAACTGCACAATAAAAAGCAAACCAGAGCATATGCGGTTCAGCTGTGGACAACAACCATGCAGGTGGGCTACAGCACTCCCTGAAGGTGCTATAACCCACAGGGGGCTCGAGAGGAGGTGGAGTCAATCACCTTCCATGCTAAAAACTAAAGAAATAGCAGAAAACCATGGTGCATACAGACGTGAAGGCAAACGTTAGAATGAACTACTGTAAGTATTTAAAGTGCAATTTTTCTTTTATACTACAAGTATTTGGGTAAAAATTAAATTTAAAATGTTTGTAATAACCTAACAATATGCTTATAATTTGAATTAATGAGTCCTTCCCAGCCCTTTCAAGTGAAGTATCTAAAGAATGAGGAAGAGTTATCTAGAACTCCAGGGGGAGTCTGTAGGAGACCAGGGGGAACCCATCACAAGCATGAAACTCTTTAAAAATGTGGACACATTTTCGGCTCGGCGCCTGTGGCTCAACGGGCTAAGGCGCCAGCCACATACACCTGAGCTGGCGGGTTCGAATCCAGCCCAGGCCCGCCAAACAACGATGGCTGCAACCAAAAAATGGCCAGGCGTTGTGGCGGGTGTCTGTAGTCCCAGCTACTTGGGAGGTAGAGGCAGGAGACTCGCTTGAGCCCAGGAATTGGAGGTTGCTGTGAGCTGTGATGCTACAGCACTCTATCCAGGGTGACAGCTTGAGGCTCTGTCTCAAAAAAAAAAAAGTGAACACATTTTGCACCCTGGTGGCTGTGTGGAGGATGTGGGGCTGAGTGGAGTGGGGAGCCAGTCAGCAAGATGAGGACTGATGTTGGCATGGACCTGAGGGCTTACATGTGGTCAGAAGGGGGTTCCAAAAGGAAGATACCAAGACCCACTGGTGGGCTTTGTGGGAAATGAGGAAATGAGACAATCCAGAGAGATTCCAGGGACTTGCTTGGGCAAGCTGGCTTACTGAGATAGGGATGATTGTGGCGCTTTGGAGGTTAAGAGGGGATCAACAGTTCTGAAATGGCCTGCTTGATTTGAGCCTAGTAGGTATCAATGGATAAAAGAAGATACATTGACTAGATTACCAGTTCATGCTTGAATACATAGCTTTGGAGCTGTCTGTGATTGGTATTTAAAGCCAGGGAGCTTCCAATGAATCACCAGAGTGAGAGAGGGAAGAGAATGGGGAGGAAAGAACAGGTCTGAAGGCATCACTTGGGACACTCCTCCCCTGGAGGTTTGCTGGGGGAGCAGCAGCCCACAGAAACTGAGGAGGGCGTCCAGGAGAGCCAGGGTGTCACAGAAGCTGGTGCAATTAGGATTCAGGTCAGCTGCAGAAAACTCAAAGTAACAGCAGCTTAAACAAGATAAAAGTTGATCTGGTTAGCAGTCTAGGGATGGAATAGTGACCACATAGTCATCAGGGACCCAGGCGCCTTTCAACTTTCACTTCCACCACCCTAGGGTGCAGCCCTTGTTCTCTTGATTCAAAATAGCTGTTGAAGCCCCAGCAATCTCATTTAAGTTCCAGGTAGCTGATAGAGGATGTGGTAAAGGATGTACCCATTCTCTTTGAGGAGATTTCCCTGAAGCCCCACCCAGTCCTTTCCACTTACACTTTATTAACTGAAATTTTGTCATCTTGCTGCTCCCACCTGCGTGGATGCTGGGAAACCAAGTCTTCTAGCCCGGTGCATGGCTGCACCAAAAACCTTCAGGGCTCCCTTTGCAGGGGGAATGGGACAATAGTTACTGGAGTCCAGCCATAAAAGCCGAGAGGAGTCAGAATTCCAGGAAGGAGGAAGTGGTCATCAGAAACCAATTAAACGAGGACAGAGGAGTGATGGCAGGATTCAGCCATGGGGGGAATCTGCCAATCAGGACAGGGCATTGGGGGCTAGAAGACCAACTCAGATGGGTTCAGGAGAAAGTCCAGGGAGGAGATGAAGGAGCAGCTGAAGACAAATGCTGAGGCTGTGAAGGGAGCTGAGAAGTGGCCGGGGAGGAAGGGACGTTTGTTTGCTGGGGGGTGGGGGAGATACTGAGGGCCTCAGAGGAATGAAGGTCAGAGTGTGAGGAAGGCTGCATGAGGCAAAGTGGAAGGGCTCGGCGCCTGTGGCTCAGCGGGCTAAGGCGCCAGCCATGTACACCTGAGCTCGCGGGTTCGAATCCAGCCCAGGCCCGCCAAACAACAATGACGGCTGCAACCAAAAAAAAAATGGCCAGGCGTTGTGGTGGGTGCCTGTAGTCCCAGCTACTTGGGAGGCAAAGGCAAGAGACTCGCTTGAGCCCAGGAATTGGAGGTTGCTGTGAGCTGTGATGCTACAGCACTCTATCCAGGGTAACAGCTTGAGGCTCTGTCTCAAAAAAAAAAAAAAAAACATTGAGGCAAAGTGGAAGGACTGGCCTTAGAACATGGACAGCGATTCCGCTGGGCATGAGAAGCAGCAGGGTGAGATTTCACATTGCAGAGACAAAGGGAGGGGCACACACCAGGATTGTGGTGTGCGGAGGGCAGGTAGGCAACCAGGCTGAACTTCGTTGTAGGATCAGCACTTTTGCATCATCTTTTTTAGCCAAGGGTGCAGCTGTGAATTCACAGCTGGGCAAGGACAGGGACAGAGACTTTGATGGGTTAACTCAGCTGAAGAGGGAGTTAAGGCTTTTGGAAGTGATTATCATGATGGGCTATGGAATTTGTGCTGGGAAAGGAAGGAAGTGGAGAAGCAGGAGTGACTGCTGGAGTCCTGACAGGCTGATGTGGGAAAGGGCGGTGGTCATTGTGCCCCTGGCCTTTCTTCCACAGGATAGGCACAGTGGGAGGTGAGGTCTAGGGCTAGAGGGGCAGAAGAGCCAGATGGAGGTGGGAAGACTTGGAGAGGACTGGATCGGTGGGCTGGGGGAGTCCAGCTGGGCCCAGATCAGTGTGGGGAGATGGGATGGAGGGCAGGTGGGGATTCACTGAACCCACAGGTTTGGGGAAGGACGGTCACTTCCCAGGGATGTGTTGAGTTTGGGGAGCCTAAACCTTGGAGACAAGCTTTTATTCAAGAGGCAGAACTTTGGCTGGGAGCGGTGGCTCATGCCTGTAATCCTAGCACTCTGGGATGCCGAGTGTGTTGGATTGCTTGAGCTCAGGAGTTCAAGACTGGGCAAGAGTGAGACCCCCATCTCTACTAAAAATAGAAAAATTTAGCCAGGCATTGTGGCACACACCTGTAGTCCCAGCTGCTTGGGAGGCTGAGGCAAGACGATCCCCTGGGCCTGAAGTTTTGAGGCTGCCAGCTATAACATCATGACATTCTACCCAGGGTGAAAGAGTGAAACTGCGTCTCAATAAATAAATAAATTGGCTCTGTGCCTGTAGCTCAGCGGCTAGGACACCAGCCACCTACACCAGGGCTGGCGGAATCGAACCCAGCCCTGGCCTGCCAAACAACAATGACAACTACAACAACAACAACAAAAGCTGGGAGTTGTGGTGGGCACCTGTAGTCCCAGCTACTTGGGGAACTGAATCAAGAGAATCGCTTGAGCCCAAGTATTTGAGGTTGTTGGTGAGCTGTAACGCCATGGACCAGGGTGACAGCTTGAGACTCTGTCTCAAAAAAAGAAAGAAAAAAGCAGGACCTCATGTATGAATAGATCAGAGGGCAGAAAAAGAATGAATAAAAATAAAAAGAGGCAGGGCCTCAACCTGGCACCTGGAGGCAGAGTTTGGAAGTGGGGACTGGGGAGGGTGTGAACAGTGGAGGACACCCAAGACCCTATGAGTGGCTGAGGTGCAGCTAGTGTCTGGAAGGGCCAACAAGAGGCCACTGCAGGTGACTGGCCAGCTCTGAGGGCTTTAGGACACAGGAAGAGGGGAGGATGACGGCCCTATCATCCAGGGAGGAGGGGACAGAACTACAGAGGCCTGAGCACAGCCCTGGCCTAAGGGAGAGGACAACAATGGGAGTGCAGCCCAGAGGAAGGGAAAGGCCAGGGAGGCCCCAGTGCACAGTAGGGTTGGTGGTTTTGGCCTTCACTTTCCCAGCAAGTTCCAGAGGAGTGAAATGGGGCAGTCGGGGCCCCCTTGGTGGGTTTCAGTCCACATGATATTTGGAAAATTCCACTTCAAATATGTAAACAGGAACAACCAATCCTTACTCAGAGATAATGACCCTGACTCAGACTTAATTCTGGGTCCTCCCAACTGGAGACCTGTTTCACAAGCCAGTTCATTGCTTTAAACAAGGCTCCACTGCACGGTAGTCCAGCTAATTCCAGTCCCTATGTCCCCCAGGACTCCATCACCTCCTGAGTCACTCACTGATCCTCCACCTCAGAGGCAGACTCTGATACTGCCTGATTGCAGATGAAGGGACTTGAGGTTCCAGTAGGTAAAAGATTCCTCAAAGTTATTCAATGAGTGGTGAACCTACTTAGGACCAGGTCTGTCTCTGGCCTGCCTGCCATCCTGTAATGGAGCAAAGAGAGACTCAGAGAGGGTATAATCTGCCCTCCATCACACAGTAATTAGGGGCTGCCCAGGCCAAGGGTTGCCCCCATGCTCATGAGACAGGTCAGCCAGGGATCCCTTTGTGCCTTTTCTTAGGCCCATGAGTCCCAGTGAGAAGACACAGAACAACAGGAGCGAGGGGGTGGGAGCAGAGCGGTGCAGGCTTTGCTTGACCCTGGGTGAGACACTTCCCTGAGCTGAACCTTTGATATCAGATCTTTTAAAAAATAAAAAGCAAGTGAGGCACGGTGGTTCACACCTATAATCCTAGTACTCTGGGAGGCTAAGGTGGGTGGATTGCCTGAACTCAGAAGTTCAAGATCAACCTGAACAAGAGCAAGACCCCTGTCTCCACTAAAAATAGAGAAACTGACCAGACATTGTGGAGGGCACCTGTAGTCCCAGCTACTTGGGAGGCTGAGGCAAGAGGATCACTTGAGCCCAGGAGTTTGAGTTTGCTATGGACTATGACACCACCGCATTCCACCAAGGTGACAAAGTGAGACTTTGTCTCAAAAAATAAATGAATGAATAAATAAATAAATGAAATAAAAATAAAAAATAAAAACAACTCTTCCCTTAAGGGTTTGCGTTTTATTTTATTTTTGAGATAGAGTCTCACTTTGTCACCCTCCCCTCAGTAGAGTGCCATGGCGTCACAGCTCATAGCAACCTCTAACTCTTGGGCTTAAGCAATTCTCTTGCCTCAGCCTCCAAGTAGCTGGGACTACAGGTGCCCACCACAATGCCTAGTTATTTTTAGAGACAAGGTCTCGCTCTGGCTCAGGCTGGTCTCTCATGAGCTCAGGTAGTAAATCCGCCTCAGCCTTGCAGAGTGCTGGGATTACAGTTGTGAGCCACTGCACCCTGCTTAGAGGCTTGCATTTTAGTGGGAAGGAGGAAGAAAATTTGATAATAAATGATATAAATACACAATGAGATACCACTGCACACCCACCAAAATGGCTAAAATTAAAAAGAATGATAATGCCAAATGTTGGCAAGGACTCAGAGCAACTGGAACTCCCATATATTTTTGATAGGATCTAAAACGTAACAACACTTTGGAAAAAGGTCTGGCAATTTCTCTTAAAACACACTCCTACTCACAACCCAATAATTCCACTCCTAGGTATTTTCCCAAATGAAACAAATGGGTATGCCCATATGAACCATTACGGGAATGTGCACAGCAGCTTTATTCACAACAGCCACCACCTGGAAACAGCCCAAGTTTCTATCAATAGAAGAATGAGTATACCAACTGGCACATCCATACATTGGAACTACTCAGCAATATACAGAAATGCTGATGTCAGCAACAACACAGGTGACCCTCAAAAACATTGTTAAAGAAGCCAGACACAGGTTCAGCGCCTGTGGCTCAAGTGGCTAAGGTGCTAGCCACGTACACCTGAGCTGGCAGGTTTGAATCTAGCCTGGGCTGCCAAACAACAATGACGGCTGCAACCAAAAAATGACCAGGCATTGTGGCAGGTGCCTGTAGTCCCAGCTTGGGAGGCGGAGGCAGGAGACTCACTTGAGCCTAGGAATTGGAGGTTGCCGTGACTGTGATGCCATGGCACTCTATCCAGGGTGACAGCTTGAGGCTCTGTCTCAAAAAAAACAGAAGCCAGACACAAAAGAATACATATTGGGCTGGGTGCACTCTGGGAGGCTGAGGCGGGAGGATCACTTCAACCCAGGAATTTGAGGCTGCTGTGAGCTAGTCTGAGGCCATAGAATTGTAGCCTGAGGAAACAGAGTGAGGCTTTGTCTAAAAAAAAAATATATATATATATATATATATAAAAACACGCTTGTAATCCTAGCACTGTGGGAGGCCAAGACAGTGCTCAAGAGTTTGAGACCAGCCTGAGCAAGACCGCCCCCAAATCTAAAAAATAGAAAACTCAGCTGGGTATTGTGTCGGGCACCTATAGTCCCAGCTATTTGGGAGGCTGGGCAAGATCACTTGAACTCAGGAGTCTGAGGTTGCTGTGAGTTAGGCTGAGGCCATGGCACTCTAGCCCAAGCAACAGAGCGAGACTCTGTCTCAAAAAAAAAGAAGTCGTAATGGTACTTGCCTTAGTGTGGAGGTGGCTGGGGAGAGACTGGAGGGAAGGCTCTGGGATGGTCATGTTCTAGTTATTGACTGGTTTGAGTTACACAGGTGTATGTACTTATCAGACTCACCAAACAGTACATTTAACATCTATGCATGTCTTTGTAAATTTTGCCCCCCAAAAGAAAAAAGAAACCAAAACAAATATTGCTATGCATGTGAAATGTTGAGGGAGAAAGTGAACTGATGTCTGTGATTTAGTCTAAAATACAACACAAAAGATCAATAGAGAAGTGATAAAGCAGAAGGTGCAAAATGTTCATAGTAGAATGAACCAAATAATTTGGGGGTCTTTGGGGTTACCAAACAATTATTTCAAGGGTTGTGTGTGAACGTTTTCATAAATAAAATGCTTTAAAAATGATGTAGCATATTAGGTGATGACTGCTCTGGCAAAAAGTAAAGCAAGGAATTGGGAAGATGGATCAAGAGTGAGTGGGAGGCTGCCATAATGACATCATCCAGGAAGACCTCCCTCCCTGAGGAGGCACTTGAAGCAAGACTTAAGGTGAGAGCATGAACCACTCAGAGATCTTGGGGAAGAACATTCCAGGCACAGGTCCTGGGCATGAGCATGTGGAGGATTCCTGGAGTAGGCAGGAGGCCAGGGTGGCTGAAGCCCTGGAGCAGCTGGGAGCCAGGTCTTGCAGGCCTCAGGCCCTTGTCAGCCTTTGGCTTTTACTCTGGCTGGGTGGGATGCAGGGACAGTGAGATCCGACTCCCATGTGCACAGGATGGCTGTTGTCACTGTCCAGAGCAAGAGACAAGCAAGCAGATGATCGCAGCAGTCCAGCAGGAGGTGGTGGTGGTCAGGAGATGTAGTTATATCCTACAGGTGGAACCAATAAGATTTGAGCATGGCTTGGATTGGGGGTGGGGAGATGGGAGTTGTAAAGCAAAGAAAAGAGTTAGAGGACTCCAAGGGTTTTGGCCTGAAAAATGGAGATGTGGAAAATTACATTTGGTGTATGTTTTGGGGGAAGATCATGGGTTTGTTTTGGGTAGGTCAGGTTTGAGGTGTCTGCTGGACATTTTAGTAGGGAGACATGGAGTAGAGACACCCCTGGATGCAGGGGTGATGGGGCAGAGGAGGGAACTGTGGGCAGTGAAATTAGAGGACTGAAGGAGAGAAAGCCAGTCCTGCTACCCATAGGTGAGGAAGAGTACAGACCTTGGGGTTTGGGGGATGGGTCCTACTCCCCAGCTGTAGCCTCAGCTCAGGGTTGAGTCTGACAAAAGACAGGTGTAACCACTTCCCAAGGCCATGGCTGACCCAGTTCTTTCTGTTGCTCTTAATGCCTCTGGTCACAGTCAATCTCCTGTGACATGTTTGTGAGGTTTGTCCACTTTGACACACACAGCTTTGGATCAAGAGTCAGCAAACTAAGGCCCTTAGGCCAAGTCTCTTACCAAATAAAGTTTTATTGGGATGTAGCCACAAGAATTCAGGTTGTCTGAGGCTGCTTTCACACTCCAAGGGCAGAGCTGAGTGGTGGCCAGAGACCATGAGGTCTGTAAAGTCTAAAGCAGTGGTTCTCAACCTTCCTGATGCCACCACTTTAATACAGTTCCTCATGTTGTGGTGACCCCCAACTATAAAATTATTTTCATTGCTACTTCATAACTGTTATGACTACCTTTTTTTTTGAGCCACAGGTGCCACCCTTCATAACTGTTATGAATTGTATGAATCGACCCTTGTGAAAGGGTTATTTGAACCCCAAAGGGGTCGCGACCCACAGGTTGAGAACCGCTGGTCTAAAGTATTTACCATCTGGCCCTTTAAAAGAAAAGTGTGTTAGAGCGGCAGCTGTGGCTTATTGAGTAGGGCGCCAGCCCCCTGTACTAAAGGTGGCAGGTTCAAACCCAGCTTCGGCCAAACTGCAAAACAGAAAAATAGTCGGGCAGGCACCTGTAGTCCCAGCTACTCAGGAGGCTGAAGCAAGGGAATCACCTAAGCCCAGGAGTTGGAGGTTGTTGTGAGCTGTGTGATGCCACGGCACTCTACCAAGGGCGATAAAGTGAGACTCTGTCTCTAAAAAAAAAAAAAAAAGAAAGAAAAATGTGCTAACCTCTATTCCCCATCTTTCATTAAACAGAGTGTGCTTCTACACAGGAACACACAGCAAGTCAGTCATTTACTTATTTTATTTATTTATTAGATAGGGTGTCATTTAGTCACCCAGGCTGGAGTACAGTGGCACAATTATAGCTCATGATAACCTCGAACTCCTGGGCTGACGTGATTCTCCCAGTTCAGCCTCCTACAGTGCTGGGATTATAATCATGAGCCACTGTGACCCCAGTAAACTATTTAATAAGACAAGTAGGTGGTTCCCTACTTACTATGAAAGTACACATTCTTAATCACATTTCCTCAGGATCCTATGCACACCTTCTATTGGAATTTCTAGTTTGAAGGAAGGACACGGGCATCTTCAGTTTGGACAGATTTTGCCAAAATGCTCTCCAGTATAGCTGAAATCATTTACAGTCCCAGCAGCAGTGTAGAGTTCCACATTCCTCTAAAATTTACTATCAGGTGTTATCAAACTTTATTAGTTACAAATCATCTGTTTATATTCCCTTGGATTTTCTAGATGTGAACAACAGTTTTGCTCCGTTTGTCTTGGGGCTCGAGACCACCGTACAATACTGAATTGTGTTCTAGGAAATAATGCCTCATGTAAACCAGTATGTTTACTGCAGCTTGTAGTTTTGTATTTTGGTAGAACTCGCCTGCAAAACCATTTAGATTAGTTGGATTTTTGATGATTTGTTTTTCAATTTTGTTTTTTTCAATCACCTTAATAAGGCTACACAGTTCGTCCATTTCTTTCTAAATCAGTTTTGGCAAATTTTTTCCAGATAATTGTCCATTTCATCTAAGTCTTAAATTTATTTGCATAGAGTTCATAATATACTTTATTTTTTTCCTTTCTGCAGTAGCTGTAGCTCCTTTTGCACACTTCATTTTATTGGTCTCAAGCTATGTTTTGTGTTGCATACAAGTGTTTTTCTTTTTTTTCTTGAGACAAACTCTCTCTTGCTCCAGACTAGAGTGGAGTGGCGTCATAGCTCACAGCAACCTCAAACTCCTGGCTTAAGTGATCCTCTTGCCTCAGCCCCACAAGTAGCTGGGACTACAGACCTGTCACAATACCTGGGTGGTTTTTCTATTTTTGTTTTTTTTTGAGACAGAGTCTTAAGCTGTCGCCCTGGGTAGAGTGCGGTGGTGTCACTGCTCACAGCAACCTCAAACTCTTAGGCTTAAGTGATTCTCTTGCCTCAGCTTCCCAGGTAGCTGGGACTACAGGCGCCCACCACAATGTCCCACTATTTTGTTGTTGTTGCAGTTGTCATTACTATTCAGCAAACCCGCCAGCCTCGGTGTATGTGGCCAGCGCCCTACCCAGTAAGCATGGGTGCCGCTGGTTTTTCTATTTTTAGTAGAGACAGGGTCTTGCTCTTGCTCAGGCTGGTCTCAAACTCTTGAGCTGAAGCAGTCCACCCTCCTCAGCCTCCCAGAGTGCTGGGATTACAGGTGGGGCCACTGTGTCTACCCTAGTGTTTTTCTTTTCTGTTTCATCAACTTCTGGTCTTCATTATTATGTTCTTTTCACTTTCTTTGGGTTTATACTGTTATTGCCTTTTAAATTCGACACTCAGCTCATTGATTTTTCTGTATTTCTTTATAGCTAATAAGGATATAAATCTTCTAAATGTTGCTTTAGCTGCTCCTCCCAATTTTATATATATATACACACATACATACACATATATGTATATACTCATTTTTAATTTGATCTAAATATTTTTCATCTAATTTCATCTTTCAGTAAACAGTTATTTATAAATTTCCTAACATTTGGAGCTTATTTCAGTCTATGGTCAGAGAACATGGGCTGTATGAAATTGACATTTAATGTCTGGGGAGTTGTCTTGTGCCCTAATAGTTGTTTGTTGTAAATGTTCCTTATGTGCTTGACATGTGCTGGGTTCAGGATTCTATTGGGGTCTATTGATCAGGATTATTAATTTTATTAGAATCTTCCATATCCTTTTTTCTGGATGTTTGGTCTGTAAGTTACTAAAATAGGTCTTAAATATCTCTCTATGATGAAGGATGGATGACTTGGCAATTTCTCCGTATACTGTCATTTTTGCTTTATATATTATCAGCCTTCCCTAATACGGTCTTCTGTCCTTTTTTAAAAATCTGATTTCGTTTAGAGACGAGGTCTTTCTCTATCAGCCAGGCTGGAGTACAGTGCCCCAGTCATACTCATCTAACCACAAACTCTTAGGCTCAAGCAATGATTCCCATCCACCTCCCAGCATGCTTGGGGTTACAGGTGTAAGCCACTCCACCTGGCTGGCCTTCTGCCTTAAAACCTGTTTTGTCTGATTTTTCCATAGGTACATTTTCCAGTTAGGTTTTATCTAGTATACTTCTCCTATATTTTTACTTTGGATGCCCTTAGGTTTTAAATGTCTTCTTGTAAACAGTACAGAGCTTCATTTTATTTTTCTTGGCCTGATAATGTTTTAATGGGTGAATGTAAAACACATTTTCTACCTTTGGTTTTGTGCTATTTACAATCCTTTTCACTTTGCTTTCTTTTTCTCCTTTTCTGCTTTCTCATGTGTATTATATTTTTAATACCCTTCAATTTCCATTTCACCTCTCTGCATTGGCAGTTATATTTCCATTTTTTTTTTTTTTTTTGAGACAGAGTTTCACTATGTCACCCTCAATACAGTGCTATGGCACCACAGCTCACAGCAACCTCAAACTCTTGTGCTTAAGCAATTGTCTTGCCTCAGCCTCCCAAGTAGCTGGGAATACAGGCACCCACCACAATGCCCGGCTATTTTTTGTTGCAGTTGTCTAGTTTAGCTGGCCTGGGCTGGGTTCAAACCTGCCAACCTCATGTATGTGGCTGGTGCCATAACCACTGTGCTACGGGCGCCGAGCCTCCATTTCTATTCTTTTGGTGATGTTTCTTAAACATCTGAGATATGTATCTGATTTTATAAAACTGGGCAATAATCAGTATCTCTGTCCTCCTTTCAAAACAAACTGAACTTCCTAGAACAATTAAACTCTGATTGCCCTCTCTAGTCTTACATGTTCTTGTGCTGAATTCATCTTGTTATACCCCCCAATTTAATCATTACTATTCATATTAAGTGTCTGTTTAGATTTACTTACACATTCACCAGTTTGCTCATCATTTTTCCATCTAATTTCTTCCTTTTGGATCACAAGTCCTTGTTACTAAAGAACATCCTTTAAACATTATTTAGCCAGTGTTTTTTTTGTGTAACTCTTCATTGTAACAGAGCTTCACTACCCTCTAACTCTTAAATCGTGGATTAACAATTGGTTGGCAGTGTTTTTCTTTCAGTAGTTTAAAGGTTACATTTTTTTCTGGCTTCCATATTTGCTGCTGAGAAAGCTGCTTTTGGTTGTAGTATTTTTAGTTACTCCATTCTGCTTTGGTAGTTTTTAAGATCTTTCATTCTCTGGAGCTCTGAAAATTCGCTACCAAATGTCTAGATGTTGATTTTATTTTTATTTATCCTGCCGTAGATTTTAAGTGAGGCTCCTGGTCTTTGATTTAGGAAGCTCTCCTTCAGGAACTGCCTCTCCACGTTCCTTCTCTCCTCTCCTCCTGGAACTCTGGGCCTGTGAGTTCTTTCTCACGTTATCATTGTCGCTTCCTCTTATATTCTCATCACCTTGATTCTCTGATTAATTGCTGCTGATCTATCCTCCAGCCGTGATTTTCTCTTCTGCTGTGTCTTAATCTGCTTTCTTACCTCTTCCTTTGAGGCCTGAATTTCAATCTTCTATTTTTCAATTCTAGAATTCTTTTTAAAGCCTGGAAACTCCTTTCTAGGGCCCAGCTTTCGATCCTCTGTCCCTAAGCGCGGGGGTCCCGGGCTCACTGCCCTTCCCGCCGCTCCCAGGCCGGGAACGGACGAGGCGCGCGCGTAGGGCGACCGGGTGAGGCGGGTAGTCCCGCGCCCTCTGCTCTGGCACTGCCCAGTGGTCTTCCCGGTCTCACCACAGTCTCGGCCTGGGGAAGGGTTGCCTGTGCAGGCCATGACGTCACAGGACTGTGACACGCCCGCGGCCCCGCCCCTTCGCGTCTCGGGCCGGGAATCCAGGCTCTCTGCGCCGTGACGTCACGAGTACGGGCGGGAGGGTTTTGCGTCGGCCCAATGGGAGCTGCGCGCCGGCCTCCCCTTTAAGGAATGTTGTGACCTGACGTCACCGGGCGAGTTACCTCCCGCAGCCGCCGCCGCCGGGCTCAGCGCGAGCCCCGGAGCCCTTGAGCGCGAGGCGCGGAGCCCCCGGAGCCCCCGAACCGCAGCCACATCCCCGCGTCGCGCGCCCCGGAGCCCCGGCCTGCGCGCCCCGCCGGGCCCGCGCGATGCCCTCGGACCGGCCTTTCAAGCAGCGGCGGAGCTTCGGTGAGGCCCGGTGGGCGATCAGCGAGCCGCGGGACAGGGGGCTCCGGGAGGCCGACTGACCCCTACTGCCGCGGGTGACGTCAACCCCGTGACGTCAGGCTCCGGCCGGACCCCAGGGCTGGGAGGCTGGCTCCGGCCTGGACAGGGGCTGCCCGTCTCCCCACCACGTTAGATGCCAGGGGCTGTAGGGCCTGACGGCCCCGGGGGCGGGGGCTGGGGCGGGGCCGCCCCTCGGGGACAAGCGGGGCGGAGTCTGGGAGGACCTGGGCCTGGCCCGGCCTCACGGCCCAACCGCGGTCGTCCGCAGCCGACCGCTGTAAGGAGGTGCAGCAGATCCGCGACCAGCACCCCAGCAAGATCCCGGTGAGTTCCGCCCCCCGGCCCCGCCCTGCCCAGGTCCCGCCCCGAGTTCCTGGGTCCCCGACCCGACCCCCTGCCCGCCCCACTCCCAGGTGATCATCGAGCGCTACAAGGGTGAGAAGCAGCTGCCAGTCCTGGACAAGACCAAGTTCCTCGTCCCAGACCATGTCAACATGAGCGAGTTGGTCAAGATCATTCGGTGTGTGGGCAGCCTCCGCCGCAGGGGGACTTGGGTCTAGCTGGAGTAGGGCAGGGGGCCGGGCTGAAGTCAGTGGGTCGGAGGTGAGAGCCTTTAGAAGGGGTTGGGATGGGTGTGAAGGGGGCTCAGAATCACTCTGGGGAGGGGTTCAGGGCTGTGCCTCTCCAGCAGCCTAGCCCCTCACTGCCAGGTACCCTTCTGCCCCTGCCCTCAGGCGCCGCCTGCAGCTGAACCCCACGCAGGCCTTTTTCCTGCTGGTGAACCAGCACAGCATGGTGAGCGTGTCCACGCCCATTGCCGACATCTACGAGCAGGAGAAGGATGAGGACGGCTTCCTCTACATGGTCTACGCTTCCCAAGAAACCTTCGGCTTCTGAGCCAGCAGTAGGGGGGGGGTTGGTCTGGGAGTGGGGGGCCCTGTCAGGTTCTGCCTAGGGAGCTCCTGAGCTGAGCTGTCCCTGGTGGGCTGGGCAGGGATGTGCCCCCTAGCTAGGGGGCACCAGCCAGCCTACCATGCCCTTGGGTGGATCCCAAGCCAGTCATGTTAGGACTGCCCCTCTGGGTACTGCCTGGGATGGGAGAGGGTGGACAGCAGCCCCCCAGCACCCCTGCTCTGTGTGGTTTGTCTTTTTTTTTAGGCCCCTGCCTGTCTGCCCATCTGCCCCTCACCCACCTGAGGCTCTGCCCCCTGCCTGGACCTGCCCACACCTGACAGACTGGTCCCTGGTTCCCGCGGTCTCCACATGGTGTATGGATCTGTGGTCATTGTCCCTCTGCAGAATAAAGATTGCTCAGGCCTGCCTGGCCCTTTGCCTCCAGCTGCTTGCTTGGGCGTGGGGAGGGCTGCAGGAGTGGTCCATAACCACTTTCAGCCCACCAGTGCATAGACTTGTGATCTGTGGACCTGGGGCTCATTCTAGAAACCCAGACCTATGTAGAGTACCCCAGGGCAGTGTAAGAGGAGTGTGGTGTGGATGTCCCAGATTAGACTTCTTCATAACAAAACACATTTATTAAGTAGCTATAATCTAATAAGCCCTGCTCACCTGCTTCTTCCCCCTTCCTGCCTGGGAGGGGGCTCCTGGTGTGCAAAGCCACATAGTAGGGGGTCCAAATGGGGGTGCTTTCAGCTACTCCCACAGGTCTTGCTGTCAACCATGGTCCCCTTTGGTACCAGAGATCCGTGATCCTGGACTAGAACCTCTTCTGCCCAAGAACTTGCCTGCTGGCAACTCTGGATAGAGGGCATGGCCCAGCTGCTGGCCCTTCACCTTCTGAGGTCCGTGCGGCCCTGTGCCCAGCCAGACCTACTTGAGCACAAGCATGGCCTCTGTGCCGTCCTTGGCGGTTAAGTAGAGACCATGTGTGAGGTAGTACTCCCGCCGCAGGAAGGCATAGAAGTAATCAGAGATGAGCAGGATCTGGGGAAGAAAGAGGGTATGGGTATGAGGAGCTGCGGTGTACCTCCCACTGAACCCCAGGGCCTCTGAGGGTCTAGGCAGATTCTGGGTGGCCGCAAAGCCCCTGCCTGGCATCTCCCACCAAGGTCCCAACCTGTCCCTGGGTCAACCACTAGCTCTTCTTCAGGGCCCATACTTGCAGGAACTTGGTGGCCCTTAGAAGCCACCAGATTCCTACCCCTCTCATGGTCCACACTTCTACCCCAAGCTCTGCCTCTGAACGTTGACTGGTGCCTGTGCAGTCAGAGGCCTTCTTGGGTGTCCACAGGCTCTTCAACCCCAGCCAGGCCCACACCAAATGCCTCACCTTCCCTTGTCCAACCTGCTTTTCCCACAGGTACCCACACCTCTACCATCCAGATGCCCAGGCCAAAGATCACCTCCCATATATCAAACCACAAAGTCTGTCAATTCTACCTTCTAAAGTCAAATCCACCCTTTCAATACATCCCCATAACCCCCACACTGAACAAAGCTACTGTCATCTAAACAACAGCAAAACCTTGTCCCTGGGTTCCCTGCTCTCAAACCTGCCCCTATCCCATTCTCCCTGTCAGCTAGAGGAAGCTTTTCAAAAACACAAATCTGGCTCGGCGTCTGTGGCTCAACAGGCTAAGGCGCCAGCCACATACACCTGAGCTGGCGGGTTCGAATCCAGCCAGGGCCTGCCAAACAACAATGATGGCTGCAACCAAAAAATGGCCAGGTGTTGTGGCGGGCGCCTGTAGTCCCAGCTACTTGGGAGGCGGAGGCAGGAGACTCGCTTGAGCCCAGGAATTGGAGGTTGCTGTGAGCTGTGATGCCACAGC
>CAUYRH010107048.1:0-13693 GCA_963574655.1 Perodicticus potto
AAGAGATGCCACATAATGTCTAGCATTATTTAGGGATTTAGCCTATACTTTATAATAATTAAAACTGGTGATTCATCTTTGGGTTCAATGGTACCTTTTTCGACAAGTATTTTTTATTAAGTAGACAATTCTGCTTTATCAATAGAATTAATGTTCAGAGCTAACTGTACAACCAAAACTAAAACTGGGGCCATGGGCTCTTGGAATGTAATCACGCACGATGAACGGTCTCGCGGGCCAACCCTTTAACTTGCTTTCTAGATGTATGAGACCACCAGGGGGTTTCAACGCAACTTGAACATTTCATAGAAGAAGGTCCTCATGAAGTCCTGGTATTTTTCGTGAGATTCAGCATCACTCTTTGCTCAGCAGCCCCGCTATTTGCTACTCTTTTCCACATGCACTTGTTCTAGCTGCTGAGTCCCGGTGGCAGAATCCCATCCCGTGCCTTGGAGCCCCTGCTTTAGGGACTTGGAAGTGGAAGGTAGTGCAGCTCTTTCTGGCCATCTGCGAGGCATGGGATGCCAGGTTTCTTGGGGTAAGTTCGACTAGCAATTTTAAAGAACTCCTCTGCAGCATCAAGTGCAATGAGACGGTCCTGCCGAAATAAACAAACTAATTAAATTAACAAATATGTAAGTAAATGTTCCCAAGATAGGAACGGAGACGTGACAATGGGAAAATCAATTTCACAACAACAAAACCCACCCTGGAAATAATAAAGAGCGAGCAAAACATTCATTAACCTTTTCTCAACAAATTTACAAGCACACCTTAATCCTTTATTTACATTATCCAAGAAACATCACATCTCTCTTAGAGTCCATTCAAATTATTTTTCAGTCTTAGGTTCTACAAACAATATTTCTACCTAGTTCAAAAAGCAGACTACACAACAGAATCAGCTCAAAAATACAGTCTTGGGCCAGATTCCAAGCCTCAGTAGGTCTCAGTACAATCTAGAAATCTGAATCTTTAAAGCTGTTCAGATGATTCCGATGCTGCTGGGCACTGGACAGTGCGTATGATGCCAGCACCAGATGCCACCTCATACTGTGTCAGTGCTGCTGGTGTTAGAGTGAGGAGGGCAATAAGTCCTCACTTAGCATCATCGATAGGTTCTTGCAAACTGCATCTATAAGCAAAATGACATATTTTTTCCTCATCAATGTTATAACAAACATCATTCAAGGACCTCACTTAAAGGTGCAGTCTCCAAGAACTCTGATGACATTAAGTGAGGACTTTCCCATATAGAATAATAGAGAACGCAAACATTTAAAACAAATTAGGGGCTATACATTTCCAACATTTTAAATATACATACTTTAGCTGTGCGGTGGCTGGTGCCTATAATCCTAGCACTCTGAGAGGCCAATGGGGGAGATTGTTTGAGCTCAAAAGTTCAAGACCAGGCTGAGCAAGAGTGAGACCCTGTCTCTATTAAAAGTAGAAGAATTAGTCAGGCATTGTGGCAGGCACCTGTATTCTCAGCTACTCAGGAGGCTGAGGCAGGAGCATCACTTGAGCCCAGGAATTCAAGGTTGCTGTGAGCTACGCTCACACCATGACACTCTAGCCTGAGGCAACAGAGGAAGACTGTCTAACAACATAACGTAACACAACATAACACAAAACAAAATTAAGGCCAATGACAAAAGTCATCCACTTACCACAACAAAAAGATATCGCTCTGAGAGCTCCCAACTTGTTGGAAAAATATTGGTCTCTTCAGCCAATTTTAACAACATCTCTCGAGCCTTCCTTGTGTTTTTGGAATCACTGATGGTGCTGAGCTTAGTCACTGCCAACAATGAGTCTGCTTCCTTTTGAAAACCTAAGGCAGAAAAATTTACCCGTCATGTGAAATAAGTCCCAAGATAATGATGTCCTGCAATGTGGTCCCTGCAGGAGATTAAGAAGGGACCCAAATGTGCCTCTGTGCAAACATCAAAAAACTGAAGCCAAAGGCATTATTCTGTATGCTTCTGCCCAGCTCAATGTGACTGGGAAGGTCTTTAGTTAAGTCTTTTGATGTTTTTTTGTTTGTTTTTTTAAAGACAGAGTCTCATTTTGTCACCCTCGGTAGAGTGCCGTGGTGTCACAGCTCACAGCAACCTCCAACTCCTGGGCTTAGGAGATTCTCTGCCTCAGCCTCCGAAGTAGCTGGGACTACAGGCGCCCGCCACAACGCCCGGCTATTTTTTGTTGCAGTTTGGCCGGGGTCGGGTTCGAACCACCACCCTCGGTATATGGGGCCAGCGCCCTACCCACTGATCCACAGGCACCGCCCTTTTGATGGTTTTTTACACTCAGAGCTTCAGACAGATACCCATCCACCGTATCTTGCTGCTCCGACTGTGGTTCGGAGCCCTCCTTCCAGCCCTCTCTAGTCATCATCTTGCTCCCTGCCCCCAGGACGCTCCCCTGCCTCCCAATCTGGAAGTCGCCCCCTCCGGCCCAGATTTCCTTCCTCAGGACTACAGGCTGCCAAAATTTACTCACCCACAGGCATAACAGGCTCAAAGGCTTGAACCTGCTTGGAGTAACTTACATTAGAAGAAGGGACTATCAGTTCACAATAATATCAGGTGAGCAAACAGGGCAGAAAAAATTAAGGCCAATGACAAAAGTCATATCCCATCCTGTTACCTCCCAACTAAGGCCACAGGGGCCAGCCATGTGGCACCCCACATTTGAAAAGTTATGATGCCAGGGAGTCATATTCTCTTTCCAAGCAGAAGGATTAAGGACTTCGAAGTTGATAGATACATGTTTTTAAACATTAAAACAAGCTTAATTTACGGTGTGGGGGCCATGCTTATTGCCTCACAATCCTGGTAGAATTAAGAAAAACCATCACCATTAACCATTAGTGATTATGGTAGATATCTGATTTAATGCCACAGCTATTTTCCCAACCTTGAAGCTCTTCTTCCTCTTCTACATCTTCTGCCTTATCCTATAAAGCTACAACTAATTGGCCAATCACCTTCATCTAATTCAATCCATGTGCAGTGACAGAAAAGTAAATGGTAAAGCCAATCTGACTGCACTGCCCTGTGCCATGCTACACTGGGGACAGATGGAGTAACAGAATGTGTCCTCAAGACACGGACGGGGCCGGGCAGTGCCTGTGGCTCAGTGAGTAAGGCACCGGCCCCACATACTGAGGGTGGCGGGTTCAAACCCGGCCTCGGCCAAACTGCAATTAAAAAAAAAAACATAGCTGGGCATTGTGGCAGACACCTGTAGTCCCAGCTACTTGGGAGACTGAAGCAAGAGAATCGCCTGGGCCCAAGAGTTGGAGGTTGCTGTGAGCTGTGTGACGCCACGGCACTCTACCGAGGGCGATAAAGTGAGAGACTGTCTCTAAAAAAAAAAAAAAAAAGACACGGGCAGGTGACAAGAGAAGTATCAGATGTTTATGCTTGAGGATGTAAGAACAGGACTGGGAAAATAATTAGGACACAGTAGCCTTAATTAGTAAATTACTGGCATTCCTTTTATAAAAACCGTGGTGGAGTAAGTGAAGAGTCATGATCACTACTAGTTATTTTTGCCATTTTACAATCTCTTTCAGGCTCACCCAGGTCTTCTAAAATGCGTTTCCATCTGTTCCTCACTTCCCTTCGAATCTGCCGCAGGGCATAGATATCATAGTTGAGTTTCTGCCACTCCTGTAGGAAAATACAAATTTGGTTTTACTTATACCTTCCAGCCTAAACCTCCATCTCATTCCTGAACATCATGTTGCTTAAATATGTGGTTTTCCTCTTTCATTAATCTTCAAAGCATGCCTAAAAGAAGATGGATTTGATAAAATCAACAGTAATACTATCAATACTGCCACTTCTGGAGAATCTCTTCTGTACCAAGAGATATGGCACTTCTGGAGAATCTCTTCTGTACCAAGAGATATGGCACTTAACAGAAATTATCTTCCTGAAATTCTTCACATTATGCATCCTCTCAATTTCCACGATCTCTCCCGCACAGTGGGGTTAACAATGGTAAATATCACGCCAAAGATCATCAAGAAGATTGAAGAGATTCAACAGCACAACACCTGCCCACAGTGAGCACCTAATAAAATCTCTGTATTACTAGAGCCACCTTATGGATGAAGAAACTGAGACCCTGAGAGCTGCCCTGACTAATCCAGGATTATCCATCTCACAGGGACCAGAATTGGCATTTGAACCCAATCCGGCTCCAGAGTTCACGAGGAAACTGACACACAAAGAATCTCTATCTCCTTTTGTTATCAGAATAAAGTAGACCGGGGATCCCAAAGTTCTTAATACCTAGCCAATGATTCTGTCACCGTATCTCAGCACTGATCTTTTTTATTTATATTACTTTGACAGGATAAATTTATCAAGAATTCAGCAGAACTATTCAAAGTTTATCTTTCTGGAAAATTCTTTATCAGTCTTATATGTATCATGTTGGCCCCAATATGGAACTTAAATCTTTTAGAGGCATTAGAGTCTTCATGGAGATAAGTGTTCCTTTAAAATGTCACAACAATTTGTTTTTAAAGAGCCTTGCTGATATAAAAGTCATTTTATAGAGCATTCCTTTTCCTCTTTCTTAGCAAAGACATTAGCCACACAACCATCCTAATGCACATCTTAAGAGAACATCATTCTAAATGCTCAATTTAAGACTCAAGTTATATGATATGTTGACTCCTCTAACTGAAAATGTTTCAACGATGCCATTATTTCCCTACCAAGTTCCTTTCAAGGAACTTGACTTGCTCATGACTGGTTAAGAAAACTCAATTTGACTGCCATTCAATAATACTTATAGATACGGTTTTGAAAAAGAAAAGCTAGCAAAACAAAGTGTGTTTTGTTATGCCTGCATTTTAGATCTTGTATCTGAGAAATTGCCATCTACAGGCATGGACTTTCTACTACTTGCCAGAAGTCAGGAAGTGCTGAGTTTAAGGACTCTTTCCTGGTCCTCCTTTTCTGACCCAAGGCTTGCACACACATGCGTGTGGTGACTGGAATCAGGGACAAAGTCCATGAACTTGGAAGAGAGTAAAGTTAACTAAGTCATCTCAGAAGTATGCAACCCTGGTCTCATCGTTAGCATCATGTGAAAGCATCCTTGTCTAATCTCTTATAGACGATATAAATTGTATTGCTATTTTCACTGGATGGCATTATTGCCCTTTTAATTGACTTTCAGTATCGCATATTGGGTCCGAGTTTGGATCCCAGCTCCATTATTTATTAACCTCCTGACTTTGGGGAAGTTTTAACCTCCCCACATCTAAATTACCACATCTCCAATAGGGGGATAATAAAACCATCTCACCTCCTTGGTTCATTGTGAGGTTCAAATGAGTTAATATAAGCCCTTAAAAAGGAGGCTGGTGAACATTCTTCTCCAAATCACAACTAAGAAACAATCCTCCAAGACTCGGAATTATTTCTACCAAGCAGATGGAAGACAGGATACATTATGTTATGCAGTATCCCATTTGTGAGGCCCTCCAGAGGAAAAATGTTTCTGCTCTTAGCATCAGATATGAGTTCACGTTTCCTAAACATTATTTCTTGTTTCTGGACTTTGTAAATTTTATAACTCTTCACTTTCCACACTTACCTGAAAATTTATAGGCAAAATATATAGGTCTTAGAAATCATTTCTTAACTCCTACCATTTCTGACTACATTTTTATATCTTTATCTTTTTTCTCTTTATTTCTCACTCTCTTTTAGTTTGTGCTATCTTTCTATATGCTTTTACATAAGCTGCTTTAACTTCCTTCAGATAAAAAGATGACAGCATAAATAAACAAAATATTAGACAAAATCATGCCATACTTATCCTCGATGAAAACGATCCTGCTCTCTGGACCTAATGAAAAAGTGACCAGACTCTTAGTCACATTGATTAGAGACTCACACAACCAGCAAAATTGCTTATGTTCACACAAACTTAACTCATGAAATGAACGAACCACTAGGTGGCTACGTTAACTTGCAATTAAAGGTCTCTGCTAAATTTTTTTTTAAGCTCCTAAGGCTGATGCCTCAGACCTTGTCCAAATCTCTGCTTTTCAGAGACCCATTCATCATCGGTCATCCACCTTTGGACTTTTTTAAGTCTGCTTCCCTGCGGTCCATCTATCAGTCCTTCTACTATCCCTAAATATCAACACTGAATGCTATGCAAATTCATTCAGTTTCAGCGTCTACTACTCCGATGAAACATTTGATGGGGAACTAGCCTATAACTAATGTGAGATTTAAACATCTGCTAAGGATGGCTTGGTGCCCCTAACTCAGTGAGGAGGGCACCGGCCACATACACTGAGGCTTGTGGGTTTGAGCCCAGCCCCAGGCCAGCTAAACAACAATGACAACTGCAACAAAAAAAAACAGCCGGGCGTTGCAGCAGGTGCCTGCAGTCCCAGCTACTCAGTAGGCCAAGGCAAGAGAATGGTTTAAGCCCCAGAGTTTGAGGTTGTTGTGAGCTGTGACGCCACAGCACTCTATTGGGGGCAACATAGTGAGACTCTGTCTCCAAAAAAAAAAAAAGATCTGCTAAGAATGGATGCAGAGCGGTGCAACCTTGGATCCCACTTTCTCCTACTGTGGCTCATGGAGAACTTTCACAGGATAGGTGCTTCTTAAAATTAGTGGAAAGAAACTGTGGATTTCATACATCCATATTATTACCGTCTTCTTGTGACAGAATAATCATTGATAATCATATCTAAAAGTATCTGGAAGTTTTGTGCGAAATTTAAAGCTCTAAAACCAGTAGAAACTCACATGGAGTTTTAACTAAGAATTGGCGTTTAACAAAATAAATGGTAAGAAAAGAATAAGAACTCCTCTTCAACATATGACCCTAAAGAATAGAATCTAAATGCAGCAAATGAGAGACAGTGGTGTACGGTTGGCCAGGTATGGTGGCTCGCACCTGTAATCCCAGCACTCAGGGAGACCAAGGTGGGTGGATTGCCTGAGCTCACAGGTTCGATACCAAACTGAGCCACAGTGAGACCCCGTCTCTAAAAATAGCCGGGCATTTTGGTAGGTGCCTGTAGTCCCCAGCTACTTATGAAGCTGAGGCAAAAGAATTGCTTGAGCATCAGAGTTTGAGGTTGCTCTGAGCTATGAGGCCATGGCACTCTATCGAGGGCAAGAAAGTAAGACTCTGCCTCAAAAAAAAAAAAAAAAAAAGATAAATAGTGATGTATGAACTCTTATCCAAGCATGTTTCTCTGTTACTGAAAAAACTAACTCCCCTACTTCCGGGTATTAAAAAAGAACAAGTCTTTTGATGTCCTCCTACAATTTTTAAGTTGTAATGATTTATTGAGACTAATAATTTGAAAGCAACAGTTAAAGATCACTTAAATATTCTCCACAACTGGCTTGGCACCTGTGGCTCAATGGGCTAAGGCGCCAGCCACGTACACCTGAGCTGCGGGTTCGAATCCAGCCTGGGCCCGCCAAACAACAATGATGGCTGCAACCAAAAAATGGCTGGGCGTTGTGGCGGGTGCCTGTAGTCCCAGCCACTTGGGAGGTGGTGGCAGGACACTCGCTTGAGCCCAGGAATTGGAGGTTGCTGTGAGCTGTGATGCCACAGCACTCTATCCAGGGTGACAGCTTGAGGCTCTGTCAAAAAAAAAAAAAATGTTCTTCACAAGTGACTTCAATTGTAATAAACATAAAAAGATAAGTACTATTTTCTAAAAGAATACTTTGTCTTTTCCTGTAATTTCTGAAATAACATTCTGTGACCACTGTGATGCTATGGTCCTAAATTTTAACAATGGGTAAATCAGCAAAGGTGTAGCAAAAGAAATAATACAGAGATAATTTCACAAGATACCTGAAAACCAAGTCAAATTGAAAAACATGACTGAAAATGAATGTTTTTCTTTTTTGTTGTTGTTGTTGCAGCTGTCAATGATGTTTAGCTCACCCGGGCTGGGTTCGAACTCATCACCCTCTGTGCATGTGGTTGGCACCCGTAACCACTGTACTACAGGCGCCACCCTGAAAATGAATTTCTGAAGACATTGATAGCTGAATTCTTGAGGTTTTTTCCCCTGTCCAACTGTTGGCCAAATAAGATTAGAACCACCAGATAAGAAGGTTGACACAACATGAAAGATAGAAAAAGATCAAAATCCTGTCACTGTCAATAGCCAGTTCTTCAGTTCTCTATCCCTGTGAGCTGGCCTTGACCTTGAGTCCCGATTTAAGCTCCCCAGGTCACTTTTCTATGCACAAAATTAAGATCATCTGAAATTTTTTTTTTTTTTTTGCAGTTTTTGGCCGGGGTTGGGTTTGAACCTGCCACCTCCAGTATATGGGGCCGGCACCCTACTCCTTTGAGCCACAGGCACTGCAACGCCCCCCCCCCCCGTCTTTTTTTTTAAGACAGGGTCTCACTCTGTTGCCTTGGGTAGTGTCATGGTGTCATCGTAGTTCACAGCAACCTCAAACTCTTTGGCTTGAACAATACTCTTATCTCAGCTTCCCAAATAGCAGGGACTACAGGTGTGAGCCATTATGCAGGGCTAGTTTTTCTATTTTTAGTAAAGACGGGGTCTTGCTCTTGCTCAGGTTGGTCTCCAACTCCTGAGCTCAAGCAATCCACCTGCTTCTGCCTCCCCGAGTGCTGGGATTATAGGTAGGAGTCACCCCGACTGGATCTTTGACTCTTTAACCAACATTTCCCCACTCCCCCCACCCGCTGGCAATCAGTATTCTACTGTTTCCATGAGTTTGACTATTTTAGATTTTCTGTGTCTTTGTTATTTCACTCACCACAGTAACCTCTAGGTTCATCTATATTGTCACAAATGGCAGGAATGTGCCCTACAGAAGATGTCGTGTTAATGGCTCTGCCTAGACCCCGACCTTTCTGTTCCAAGAACATCTAGGCAATACACCAGCAGCCCTGGTCTGTAGGCAGAGTTTACCCTGTGGTGTCCAGGGAACTGTGGTTTCCTCAAGTTCTGCCCAGCAGAGCACAGTCTCTCACTCTCATAGATTTGTTATAACAAGGGAAAGACACGGCTTATATCCAATGGGCTAATTTCTTCCAAAGAGAGAGGGGTCTAAATACAACTGGCTTAACCACTAAGCTCCCTTATGAAAACATGTTGAATCCTTCTGGCTGATCTAATGATCGGTTCAAAGTGAACTTTGGATTCAAAATAACTGTGAGACAAAAAAAGTATTCACCATCTGAAACCCAACCATTAAGATGATCTTATCTTTTGTCTTTCTTGGATGGTTAAAAACAATCTTCAGATGAAGATGTTCATACCCAGGCTGAAATGGTCCTTATTATAGTTGATCACCATAGAAGAACCAATCAGAAAACTTTTCTCAAATGTTATAGAGGACACTTTGGTGAACTTTTATGTAACTTGCCCCATGTCCAACTGCCAGTGGCAGTTAAACCAGAATCAAATCTAAATGCATCGAATTCCAAAATATATACCATTTAAAAAAAGAACAAAAGAAAAGAATGACTACTTATTGCTGCTTCCCCCAACCCAGCTTCTTTTTTCTTATATAGCTATTGTTTGTTTAGGTAGGTAACACATTCACATGACTCACAATCTGAAGAATACTAAAGAGTCTCCTCTAGTCCCTGGTGTCCTCTCTGCAGGTAATTGTTACGGTATCTGTTTTTTCTGGAATGAAAATCATGATTTGAAACATGTAACAAAGTAAAATCTAAAGGTCCAATTTATTAGGAATAAATTAAAGTACAAACTACTCTTAGGCTGAAAAAAAAAAAAAATCAACACAGCCAAAGCACCTAATACAGGGACCTCCCTGTACAGCAGTTCGTGTGAAAGCGAGGCCTAGGGTTCGGGTAAACCAAAAGCTTCAAATCCTCCCAACATAAGGCATTCAGTCTGCATTTATTGGGCACCTAGTCTATGCCAACCATGGCGCTGGGCTTACAAAGAATGAACAACATAAGGACCCGATAAAGGAATGAAAATGTAGCCAAAGAAATTCACGTAAGGGACACAATTGTAAGAGACACTTTACCTAACAAATGCAAGTGGTGTAACCCGGTTCTCTCTACCCTCAAAGAATCCCCAACAATGAAAAAAAAATTCTTGTAATATTATACTACATGAATGCAAGCATTGCTAGAAAGGAAGCAGCAGCCAATTTTTCTCTTCCCAGAACATCTAGGAAAACTGCCTTTCAAGAGATTTTTGTCAAACAGTGTGCAACCAGGAAGACAGTGCTGAAGTGTTCAGAAACCACGTCCTGGTGGCCCAGTTGGTCGGTACGGGAATTAGAGGACTCTGAGGGATAAACACCCTTCGTGCTTAAACAGTGCTATATGGGAGAGGGATTGGTTTTTTTTCTTTTTCTAAAACGCAGAGCTCAAAAATGCAGGCGTAAGTCGTGAGAAAGAAGATCAGTGTAAAGAGGAACTTTCCACTTGGAATGAAAGCTCGCTAAGGTAATGACTGGAACACTCAGGTAGCATTTCTATATTTCACATGGAAATATACTATTTAATTTTTAATTTCTAGAAATGTAGCATCTATAATTTCTGCAAGATCTTTCATAAACTTTTTCTGTTACCACCGACAAAATCTAAAAAGGATTTAAAGTCATTTGCAAAATCTAGATAGATAATAGCTAAATGATACACAGATAGATGGCGCAGGTAATATTTATAGAGCAGTCACTACTTCCCAGGCTCTGCTCTCTGAGCTCTGTACGTACATTCACTCAGCTAATCCTCACAACATGATGTGTTACCCTAGGAGATGGGTACTGTTACAATCCAGCTTAAGAGTGAGAAAACTGAGATTCAGAGAGGCCAGGTAACTTGCCCAAGTGCACACAGTAGCAGGTGAGGCACCGGGCTTTCACCCCAGGCCTGGCTGTGCGGCCGACATACAGAGCCACTGTCCACGCTGGCTCTGAGCACAGGCAGGGAAGGGAGGAAAGCGGAGAGAGAGAGAGAGAGAGAGAGAGAGAGAGAGGCTGACCAGAGAAGAGGACAACCTGAGGCTGCGCCCGAGGAGAAATCAGGACGACACAATCTGAATCTGGGGAGAAATCAGAACTTTTCTAGAAGCAAACAAAGTACTCTAGTGTCTAGGCAAGAATGCTGCCCCACACAAGCTGGATTCCCTGGGACACAGCTCTCTGGGTCCTCTCCGGAGACCTCAGTTCTGCTCTTCCTTCTTAAAGACAGTGAGAGGACAACCCCAACACCCCATTGCCATCCCTTCCTCCTCCTCACCACCTTGCCCCCACTTCAGCTCTGGAGGAGTCAAAGGCAAACCATTCCCTCCAAGAAGCAGGGGGTCCGCAGGGTGGTGGAACCTTCAGAGGTCTAAGTCCCAGGGACCAAGGAGAAAACGCAAACATTTTGGATAAAGCTGTGCTTGGCTGCAACAGGGAGGGCAGGGAGATGCCCCATGCTTTTCTTTAACTGGACTTTAGGATTGAGAGACCCCCCAGGTAAGACCCACCCAAGGTGCCTCCTCAGCTCTCTCCCTAGAGGCCCCACCTCTCATCTGAAAAGGAGGCCTTCCGAGAAGACTCCCCGGGAGCTTGCACACTTCTCCCCTGCTCACGAGTTTGCAGGGTTACAAGAACGCCTGATTCAGAGCCCAGCCAAGTGTTCTGCAGAGCAACTAACCACAGTTTCACTCACTCACTCACTCACATGACAGGCTTCCTGCTCCCTGAGTTAATCAGCTGGCACATTTGAACAGACACCCAAATGCTTGACCTCATAAGCCAAATCCAAGAGAAAAAAGGATTCTGCAAGAAACTAGCTCACTTTTCTTACTAGGACAGCTGGTTTCACTGACGCAAGCAACCACAGTCCCCTTCCCTTAACCCCTTCACCTCTTCAAGCTGCAGGCCGTTTTTCATCCCTCCTTTCACCTGCCAAATGGCTTAAAGGGGGAGCCTCCTCAAGACCAATTCCCATGCAAAGTGCTGAGGCCCCACCCTCTGATCCCACAGTGGCCAAATCCAGGGGGCCCTCACAGTCCTATCCCAAGACCCTCACATTTCCTAAAGCATTTAATCCTCACGGTTGTTCTCTTCTGAACACGCCTTTCCAGGTTTCTATGAGAAAGGGAAAAAGGAAGGGGCATTTACCGCGGCCACTCAGTACTGAAGGCAGCAGAGTCCTCCAAGTTCAGTATCTTGCCTGAGTCAAAGCCAGTAGGGAGCCTGAGATTGGAGAGCCACTGCCTCTGACGTGCGTCCTCTCTGGTTTCTCCCTTTGTCTCCTCTTCACACTGTTCTTTCCCAAGGTCCCGTCGTGGGCCCCTCTTCTCATCTCCATCTCCCTGGATAATAATCTGCCCTAACGTCTCAACTGTTGTCACTGCTTCCTTGTTGGTGACTCCGCGGTTTCTTTCTTCGGTCCTGACCCCAAGCCCCAGCTCCAGGGGTCAACGTCCACCTTTCTGTGTGAAGTCTGCAGTGAACAGGCCCCTCACACAGGGACACGCCCCGTCAGGCTGCGGTTCCGTCCTGGGCCAAGCCAGCTCCCCCCTGCTCACGTGTCCTGTCTCCCCATCTTCAAATCAGGCACCTTGTCTGGTTGGCTGTTCCTCTGCACGAGATTTCTCCTCTTCTCTAGTCCCACTGCCTCTGCCTCCCAGAACTAAATCCCCCAATCTTCTCCCAGCCAGCTGCCTTCTTAATGGTGACATTAGGTCACTTTCCCCCCCAAACTTCAGTGGTTCCCACTCGCTTAATAAAGTCTCAACCCCGAGCAGGCTACATGATCTGACCTGTCTGGTCATGCTCCCAATGACAGCCCTCCACACACTGAGTGCTCCTGCCACGTGGGACCCTCCTCCCCCATCCTCTTGTACAGTGGTTCTCAACCTTCCGAATGCCGTGACCCTTTAATACAGTTCCTCAGGTTGTGGTGACCCCCAACCATAAAATGATTTTCGTTGGGTTGTGGCATTAGGAAGGTTGAGGACCACTGCTCTAGTGCACCCTGAACCTGGGTGCCTTTGCCCGCGTTCACTCAGGTCCCCATTCCTCTGTGATCCACATCCTACCATCCTACTCACTCTTCAAGGCTCAGCTCAAATGCATTTACCTCTGAGAAGCCTTCACCTATTCTTTTTTTCTTTTTTTTGTGAGACGGAGTCTTACCCTGTCACACTGGGTAGAGTGCCATGGCATCATCGTAGCTCACAGCAACCTCAAACTCCTGAGTTCAAGCAATCCTCCTGCCTCAGCCTCCTGAGTAGCTGGGACTACAGGGGTGTGCCACCACGCCCAGTTAATTTTTCTATTTCGCGTAGAGATGGGGTCTGGCTCTTTTTTTTTTTTTTTTTTTTTTTTCAGGGGGGGTACAGAGCCTCAAGCTGTCACCCTGGATAGAGTGCCGTGGCATCGCAGCTCACAGCAACCTCCAATTCCTGGGCTCAAGCGAGTCTCCTGCCTCTGCCTCCCAAGTAGCTGGGACTACAGGCGCCCGCCACAACGTCCGGCCATTTTTTGGTTGCAGCCGTCATTGTTGTTTGGCGGGCCCGGGCTGGATTTGAACCCGCCAGCTCAGGTGTATGTGGCTGGCGCCTTAGCCCGCTGAGCCACAGGCGCCGAGCCTGGGGTCTGGCTCTTGCTCAGGCTGGTTATGAACTCCTGACAAGCAAGCCACCCACCTCAGC
>CAUYRH010107053.1:0-11741 GCA_963574655.1 Perodicticus potto
TTATTTTTAAACTCAGATGAGGAAGACATAAAATAAATAAATATATAAAAGAAATATTGTTAAACTTCACAATATCAGGATAATAAAAAATCAATATAACAAAAATATAAAATATTACAACAAACAGAACTATTTTAAAAATAAGATGTTAGAAGATTATGACAAAATTGTGACTATAAATATTTACGTCTAGAATATATGCAGGGGTCTTATAAATAAATTAAGAAATCCAACCATTTGAATAGAAAATGCACATAAGATATGGGTAGCAGCAACTGCATACCATTAAACCTAGAACTGGAAAATCCACTTTTAATATATAATGATGATAATAAAATAATAATATGAATAATAAAAATTGATACTTTGGATAGTTAAAAAAAAAAAAATGAAATGAACAAACCGCATGTGGGATTTGCAATAAACTTCACAGAATTTTCAAAGAATTCAATATTATACTCTTTCTACCTAATTCTCCAATTAATAAACATTTCTTTTACATTACATTATCTAAGAGAATCAAAGATAATTACATTCTGAAAAATTCAGAACAAAGAATGTACTCATTAATGAGAAAATGGATTGGAGTTTTCCTTCTATAAGAGAAAATGTCTTTGCAGCCACCTCCCATAGGACAGAGCTGCTTCCCCTGGTCTGTGGCTTTAAGAATGGCCAGGTAAAGAGATCGCAGATAATTTGAGCCAATTTTTGGTCTTATTTGCAGAAACTAGCCAACTTTTGAAGGTTCTAGAAGACTATAATTCTCTGTGAAATTGCAAATATTAAGCATATTTTACAGCAGTGTGGAGGGTTCTATTGAGACAAATGCCAGGGATTCTTTCTTCGTAAGATCTATAAAGTCAAGTCCATTGCTAGGTGGTAAAAATAAAATAATATGTTATTTTCTAAATAATACTATCTTACGATGTTATCGGTACCAGTTTGATATTACTGTACTTATTTAAAAATAATGCTTGTGTTGTTGAGCTTTTATTATTATCTTTCTGTATTTTTCCAAAGCAGGTAACATAAATGTATCCACTTCTCCCCATCCAGCAACCGTCCCCAAACAAGGTTTGCTTCTTAGGGTAAGCCTACAAGTCAATGTCTAATAAATCAAAACAGACACATAAACAATGTTTAAAAAACATTCTATATGTGTTAGCTACCTCTTTGTAAAAGTTTGTAATGAGTATTTCATAAATAAAGGTACATTCAGCTAAAATTCCCATTTTCCCCAGGTATGGCAACTTTAGGGGCAACTTTTGAGTCACCGTGTTGTTTACAATATATTGTATGTTCCAAAATAACTAGAAGAAATAACTTAAATGTCTATAGCATAAAGAAAAGACAAATAGTATCTTTGGCAATGGATATCCAAATTATACTGATTTGATCTATATAAATTACATATACCCTGAAAATACAATAAAAATAGAAAATAAACAGCTGCCTCACATATCCCTCAGCCTTGGAATTTATTTTATTGTTTAAATTTATGTTTTCTCTAAGATTATAATTGGTCCCTTCTATATCATTGCACATTTCCTCAGTGTATTCAAGAAACAGCCTATGTAATCAATATATAGTTAATATTTTCTCAAGTTCAACCTCCCTTTGAGTTGAAAGTAAGTGAGATGAACAATAAAACCTCAAATTTCAACGGCACATTGCCACCAGCTTTGTACTCCTAGATCTCTATCCTCAACTCTACCCTTAGAAGGTGCCTTCACATCATCACACTTGTTCCCTGAAGTTTTCTTTCTTTTTTTTTTTTTTTATTAAATCATAGCTGTGTACATTAGTGCAATCATGGGTTACAGTGTGTGGGCTTCATATACAATCTGCAATATTTTCATCCAACTGTGCAACATAACCTTCATGAGATTTTCTCATTTATTATGTGAAAATATTTGTGTCCTGCATTTAGTAGGTTTCACCTGTCCCTTCTAAGATGCACCATAAGTGTGATCCCACCAGTTACCCTTTCTTTTGCCTCCGTTCATCATTCCTTCCAGACATACATCTGAGCACCTTGTATATACCAGATAAGTCCCTACATTAACATTACCCCTTTGAAGGTAGTGACTGCCACACTTTCCTTACTCTCGGCCTTCTGGACTAGCTCTGATTATCTGTTCAGGGTTTTCTCTCACATCTCTCCAGACTTTCCAAAGATATGCAACAAAAACAGAACAGAGTACACTTTGATTCTTACTGGGTCAAGGCTATCCTGTCTTCTACAGACATGGGGAGAATGCCATTCTTTTTTTTTCTAATAAGTTATATGTCATCTTTCATTATGATACAAGGTTCCCCAGTTCAGAGCTAGACAGAAACCCCCCACCCCCATTTTCCAGGCATGGGCAAAGATGCCTTTTCCAGATTGCATTCTGTGGACTCAGGCAGAGTCATGGAAAAACACCCTGATGAGTATCTTATCCAAGTAGTCTCTTCTGGAGTGGAAAACATACACCCTGCTGCCTCACCCGCCAGAGAGGATGGCATTCATTTGCTGTTTTCTGTCTGTGACATGCCCTGGACATGAACTCCCCAGACCCACTATATAAACCCCTAGGCAAAAGGCCCATGGTGGCTTCCCACTCTGGTTCTCCCTCTCCCTCTGCTTCTGGGGGTTCTATTGCCTTTCTTTCCCTTATCTATTTCTTTCTCTATCAATAAACTCTGTCCTGTCACTTTTCTACATGGTTCATGATTTCATTCTTTGTACCCGAAGATTAAAGAGGAGCCGACACAGAGAAATTCCAGCAACGATTATCCACCTCCTGAAGTCATGCGATTTGCGTTTCTGTGCCTCAGGGTACCCTTTATAAAAATTGGAATCTTAGGCTTCTGTCTTCAATCTGTCTCAATAAGGCTCATTTCCAGCCCACAGAATTGAAGTTGATAATAATCATCTTCCCTTAGACTCTCTCTTAAGGAGTTTATCCTTTCTAGTTTCTCCAGTTCACATCAAGGCCTCCAAATAAAAGCCTGGGAACCATTTGCTATACCATTTATCATCCACTCTCAGATCTCAGTTACAGTTTTGTCTCAGAGATGATGTGGCTCTATTTGTAAATCCGTGTATTTCTTTAGGGAAGACAACAGATGCATAAAAATGGTAAATAATAATTGACAGTTGAAAAGTTACTTTGTATATATTCTAAGTTAATAGAAATAAACTCTCATAATAAAATAAACACAAGAGTCTAATTTAAACTAATATCAGGCTGATTCTTTTGCAAATAGGACTAGGCAATCTGTGACAAGGAAATTACATGTTGAGGGAAATCATAGTTCTACTGGCTGAGCACACTTAGACCAGATTAAATTAATGAATCAAGCATGTGCATAATGAAAGAAACTTAAGTTGGGTACACTTAAACGTAGAGCACATAATATGTCCTAATATTGAAGAACAGTAATCATGCATTTGTTCCTATTTTAAGAAAAGTTAGTTCATGACTCTGTCACCCTAGCCACAGGTCATTGACCCAAAGATAGAATGTCTAACTAAAAATCTAACAAGCTATATGGATTATGCAGTAGCTAGCTCAAAAGCTAGCAAGTGATCTTATGTAGATTGACAGTCGTTAGTAGAATGAACAAGATTGTCTTTCTCAGGGACTTTGTTGAGAGAGACAGCCAGTATTATCTTTAAAAAGATAAAAAGACCAAAACCATATAAAGATAAAAGAAATAAAGAAGAGTATTTGTAATGGTCAGAGAGTAATCAGGTGACCATTCCGATGCAGGACTATAGGAAGGGTGATGGAGTGGGAGCAGCAGGGCAGGAATCCTGAGTGCCAGGCACTGCTCTCAGGGCTTAATATGGAATTATTCATTTAGTCTTCAAAAAAATATGAGAAAGATACCATTTTTATCTGTACTTTATAGAAATTATGCCAAATGCCCAATGTTAGATCTCAGAAAGTGTTTAGGACATCAGCTCTGAGCCAGATTATCTAGGTTCAAATACTGGCTCAGCAGTTATAAGGAACAAGTGAGTTCATATTTGCAAATATTCTTAAAATATTGCCTGGCACTGAGGACCCAAACTGCAGGCATGAACTGGTACCAGTTTGTGCCCTGTTAGGAACCGGGTTGCACAGCAGGAAGTGAGTGGCAGGTGAGCCAGTGAAGCTTCATCTGTATTCACAGATGCTCCCCATGGCCTTGCATCATCACCTGTGCTCCACCTCCAGTCAAATCACTGGTGGCATCAGATTTTAATAATGACAGGAATCCTATTATAAACTGCTCGTGTGAGGGATTTATGTTGCGCTCCTTAAAAGAATCTCATGTCTAGTGATATGAGGTAGGGCTAAGATGGTGATGCTAGCACTGGGGAGCAGCTGCAAATACAGATTACCATTAACAGGGAGGTTAGACTACACAGAGATCACAATGAATCAACTGCTTGCAGATTCATATCAAAACCATTCTACTTGCCATTGGCTGCTTCCCTAATCCATGCAAAAATTGTCTTCCATGAACCTGATTCCTAGTATTGAAAAAGTTGGGAGCCTGCTGACCTGGCACATGACGATCACTGTATAAATGTATACTAACTACAAAAATGTAGATAAACATATACAAATGTGAAGCCTAGAAGTCTGGCTTCATACACATGCTTTTAATCACTATGGCTGTATTATAGTATAAAAAGAAAAACTGACAGATGTTACTTTGCAGAGACAAACGAATGTATACTATACTAGACCCTGGTTTGCATGGGAGAGGTATTCATATATGATATGAAATACTGAGCCCTCTATAGGACACAACTATGTAAATGGTGACCTCTGGATTTATGCCATGTGGCAGCCCAGATTCCAAATGAAACCTCCATTCTGTGTCCCCATGATATTGTAAAATCATTTCCCACAAAGTTGTTTTACAGTGACGAATCCATTTCACAATGATTTTATTACTGTAGTGTTAGAAGCAGATAAATTCTTAGTGAAAAATATACTCTACACATATTTATAAAGACACAAAGTAGAAAAAACATGTACAGAATTAACATTAAAAATTACTTCTCCCAAGCAAGAATTCAATGTACTCAGATATGAGGACAATGTACTCAGATTCTAGTACATGGTGGGGGGTGGGGTAAGGGGGGGATAAGAGACAGGGAGAGAAGGAAGAAGGGTGGTCATGGTGTGTGACACACCTATTGGGAGTGGGACATAATTTTATAAGAGGGACTTTGCCTAAAAAATGCAAGCAGTGTAATTTGGTTCTTTGTACCCTCAATGATTCCCCAACAGTACAAATAAATAAACAAATAATAAAATGTGCATGAAAAGAAAAACAAGTTAACTTCTCTGAATGTAAATCAAGAAAAATAGTTCTATGCTTCATATGGAATAAGACCCTGAATAACAAATGCAACATTACTTAATAATAAAAAAGTAGGAGACATCACCTTCTCAGACTTCAAGCTATTCTACAAGCCAATAGTAAATAAAACAGCATGGTGCTGACACAAGAAGACAGACATAGACCTTTAGATCTGAATAGAGATCCCAGTACTCCTGGAGCCCCCAACCCAATTTCTCCTTATCTGCTAATCTAGCCAAATGGAGTAAAATAATCATGGGACAGAATCAGTGGAAAAACTCCGGGAACATGAATAACAAGTGTAGATCAACACCCCACCCCCACCCCCAGGAATAATTTGGTGGACACAACTGAAGATCCCATTCATAAACAGATGGTTGAGATATCAGAAACCGAATTTAGAATTTGGATTGCAAATAAGATCAATAAAATAGAGGTAAAATGGGAATTAGATATTCAAGGGGCACTTCAAAAGTTATCTCAAGAATTCAACAAATTCAGACAAAATCACCAAATATTTTGACACATTGAGACAAAAATTTGCAGCCCTCAAAGATCTAGGAAATACAGTAGAATCCCTCAGGAACAAAATGGAGCAAGCAGAAGAAAGGATTTCTGACATTGAAGACAAAGGTTTCAAATGCTCCAAAACTCTCAAAGAGGAAGAGAAATGGAGAGCAAAAATGGATCATTCGCTCAGAAAGCTCTGCGAAATTCAAAGAAAACTAATGTCTGCCTGATAGGGATCCCTGAAACTGATGAAGTGGTTTCACAAGGGACAGAGGCACTTCTTCATAAGATTACGAAAGAGAACTTTCTAGATGTGGCAAGAGATTCTAAAATTCAGACCACAGACTGTTTCAGAACACCAGCATGACTCAACCCAAATAAGACATTCCCCAGGCACATCATAATTAACTTCACTAAAGTTAATATGAAGGAGAAAATTCTGAAAAAAGCCAGATATAAGAAAACCATAACCTCCAAGGGGAAGAATATTAGAATGACTGCAGATCTCTCTGCTGAAACCTTTCAAGCTAGAAGAGGATGGTTATCGGCCTTTAATCTCCTAAAACAAAATAACTTTCAACCCAGGATCCTGTATCCAGCTAAACTGAGTTTCATTCATGAAAAAGAAATTAAATACTTTAATGACATTCACATGTTGAAGAAATTTGCCATAACTAAACCAGCTCTCCTGGATATTCTCAGACCTATCCTCCATAATTGCCAGGGAAATCCTCCACAAAAAAGTAAACTCACTTGGAAACTTTTGATCAAATTCCAACTTCCACAGTAACAAAAGGATTAAAAATGTCCAATGAACTTTCAAAAAACTCAATACCCAAAATTCTACCAGGCTTATTGATATTCTCAATTAATGTGAATGGCTTAAATTGTCATCTAAAGAGGCACAGGTTGGTTGACTGCATACAAAAACTCAGGCAGATATCTGCTGCACACAAGAATCTCATCTTACGCTAAAAGATAAACATAGACTCAAGGTGAAGGGATGGTCATCTATATTTCAGGAAAATGGAAAGCAGAAAAAAAGCAGGTGTTGAAATTTTATTCACAGATACAATAGGCTTTAGAGCAACAAGAGTAAGGAAGGAAAAGGATGGACACATCATATTTGTTAACGGTAATACACAATATGATGAAATTTCAATTGTTAATATTTATGCACCAAACCAGAATGCCCCTCAATTTATAAGAGAAACTCTGACATGAAAAACTTGATTTCCTCCAGCTTCATAGTAGTTGGAGATTTTAATACTCCTATGGCAGTGTTGGATAGACCCTCCAATAAGAAGCTAAGCAAAGAAATTTTAGATTTAAACTTAACCATTCAACAACTGGATATACAGACATCTACAGAACATTTCATCCTAACAAAACTGAATACATATTATTCTCATCAGACCACAGAACATATTCCAAAATCAATCACATCTTAGGTCACAAGTCTAACTTCAGCAAATTTTAAAGAATAGAAATTATTCCTTGCATCTTCTTGGACCATCAAGGAACAAAAGTTAAACTCAGTAACAATAAGAATCAGCATACTCATACAAAAACATGGAATCTAAATAACCTTATGCTGAATGATAGATTGGTCATAGACAAAATTAAGAAAGAAATTAAGAAATTTTTGGAACAAAATGACAATGAAGACACAAATTATCAGAACCTCTGGGATACTGCAAAGGTAGTCCTAAGAGGGAAATTAATAGCACTGAAAGCCTTCCTCAAGAGAATGGAAAGAAAGAAAGTTAACAACTTAATGGGACATCTCAAGCAACTGGAATAGAACATTCCAATCCCAAACACAGCAGAAGAAAAGAAATAACCAAAATTAGAGCAGAATTAAATGAAATTGAAAACAAAAGAATTATACAACAGATCAATAAATCAAAAAGTTGGTTTCTTGAAAAGGTCACTAAAATTGATAAACCTTTGGCAAACCTAACAAGGAAAAAAACAGTAAAATCTCTAATTTCATCAATCAGAAATGGTAAAGACGAAATAACAACAGACTCCTTCAAAATTCAAAAAATCATTAATGAATATTACAAGAAATTTTATTCTCAGAAATATGAAAATCTGAAGGAATTTTCCAATACTTGGAAGCATGCCACCTTCCAAGACTTAGTCAAAAACAAGCGTAAATGTTGAAAAGGCCTAACTCAAGTTCTGAAATAGCATCAACTATACAAAATCTCCCTAAAAGGAAAAGCCCAGGACCAGATGGCTTCACGTCAGAAATCTACCAAACCATTAAAGAGGAACTGGGACCTATACTACTGAACCTTTTCCAAAATATAGAAAAAGAAAGAACATTACCCAACACATTCTATGAATCAAACATCACCTTGATCCCCAAACCAGAAAAAGACGCAACAAGAAAATTATAGACCACTATCACTAATGAATATTGATGCAAAAATATTCAACAATATCCTAACAAACAGCATGCAGCAACACATCAAACAAATTATACATCATGACCAAGTGGCTTTTATCCCAGGGTCTCAAGGCTGGTTCAATATACATAAATCTATAAATACAGTTCAGCACATAAACAAATTAAAAAACAAAGACCATATGATTCTCTTAATTGATGTAGAAAAGCTTTTGATAATATCCAGCATCCCTTCATGATCAGAACACTTAAGAAAATTGGTTTAGAAGGGACATTTCTTAAACTCATAGAGGCCATATACAGCAAACCCACAGCCAATATCATATTGAATGGAGTTAAATTTAAATCATTTCCACTCAGATCAGGAATCAGGCAAGGTTGCACATTGTATCCACTGCTCTTTAACATTGTAATGGAAGTTTTAGCCATTGCAATTAGGGAAGAAAGGGCGATCAAGGGTATCCATATAGGGTCAAAAGAGATCACTCTTCGCAGATGATATGATTGTATATCTGGAAAATACCAGATTCTACTACAAAACTCTTAGAAGTGATCAAGGAATACAGCAGTGTCTCAGGTTACAAAATCAACACTCATAAATCTGTAGCCTTTATATATATTAACAATAGTCAATCCAAAAAAACAGTCAAGGACTCTATTCTGTTGACAGTAGTGACAAAGAAGATGAAATATTTGGGAGTTTACCTAATAAAGGTCATGAAAGATCTCTATAAAAAGAACTAGGAAACTCTAAGAAAAGAAATAGCTGAAGGTGTTAACAAATGGAAAAACATACCATGCTCATGGCTGGGAAGAATCAACATCATTAAAATGACCATACTACCCAAAGCAATATACAACTTTAATGCAATCCCTATTAAAGCTCCACTGTCATACTTTAAAGATCTCAAAAAAATAATACTTCGGCAGGGGAGGAGCCAAGATGGTGGTCTGTAGCCAGCTTCCTGCAGAGGCTTCCATCCAGAAGGAGAGTTAAAAGACAGAAATCTAGCAAGAAAGCCAATGGTTTGGATCTGAGCCAAAAGAGAAGGTCAAAGAACTCACATCAACCCTGCTGGGGTGACCTGCAACCCCAAGTACACAAACAAAAAGGTACAGAGCACATCACCAAGCAGACGGGAGTCCCCTCTCCCATGAGAGCAGCTCGCAGTATACACCATAACTCCATACAAACAAGCAAGCAGAGTTCAGATGTCCTCCCACTTTACCCCATGGGAGAGACCCTCTAAAAACCAGACCTCCTTCCCCTACTAGGGTGCCATGGCACTCTCCTGCCAGGCATAAAACTGTATATATTCTCTAACTGCAAGTTTGAACTCCCAGCACTCCCCTCCACTCTCACCCCGAGGTCTGGAGGCCTGTACCCCATGGAGTTCAGATTCTTGGACATTTTCTCAAGGGTTGTGGACAGGGCGGGGACTGTTGCTGATCTGTGCTGATTTCCTGGCTCCGGAGTGGTGAGAGGAAAGTGAGCCAAGAGGAGGCAGTCCCCTGAGGCACAGTGCAGAGACACTCCCGGTCTCTCTGGGTGGCCAGGGGAAGCCAGGCAGCTTCTCCAGTGGCAGCCATCGGCAAAGCGGACCAGCAACCAAGGCATGTGAAGGATATGCCTGAGGTGGTAGTGGCCGGAGTGCGGGGATTAGAATACACGTAGAGTCAGCCCACTCCCAGGGCAGACACTGCTTTACTTAACCTCAGATGCATCTGGCTCTCAGGGGATAAAAGCTGAGACAAAGGGCTTGAACTCACAGACTGAGTCAGACATATTTGCAGCCCAACGTCTGATCAGGGGAAAATAGCCATGACAGAAACAAATTCTGTGAACTTGTTCTGTTCTATCTGCAACATCAATCAGGGACTGGATGGGAAATGAGTGAATCGCCCCAGCCCCGAACAAGTACCCAGGTTGTCAGGACTCACCTCCCCCTGCCAAACAGTGACAGGGAGTGACAGACTGGCTGAGGAATGTGACCCAGGCAGGCTCAAACCTCTGAAGCATATGCTCATTGGAGGAAACTGGATCACAGCCCTGTGGGGTTACCACCGACTGGGTGTGACAGAGGGACAAAGTGGGGAAGGAGGCATCAACCTTCCCAGACTTATCTACTTGCTGGGGGACCCTCCTGAGCTCGCAGAGCACCAGAGCGAGATATACTGGAGCTTCCAGCAGATCCCAGCTATCTAGTCGCCATAGACATTTTAAGTCTTCCATTTGAGATCAGTGCTCACTGAGACAATTAATTGGGATCTCTTCATCTGGGCCAATCACCTGAGGACTTTCCAAAGTGGTACCCTGGGTGTGTGGTAGTGGGAAGGTTTGATTTTGCTTTTCCAATTGTTGCCTGTGGGGGGTGCAGTGACTTAACTGCTGGTATTTCTCCACAGCTCATATTTCAATCCAGAGTAACTGATTCTCTAGGGTAAGACCAAGACCAACTGAAAATAAGACAGAGCCAATTAACCCCACCACACCAAGAAGGTCCCCAGTTTTGCAAGTGGTAGCACTGTACAGGTCCTTGGTAAAACTCTAGGGGAAAAGGTACAGACACCAATCCCATCTTTCAAGCAAAGGACTGGTCAGTCACTACTCCTCGAACCCCAGCCCAACTTGTCCTTATCTACTCATCCAGCCAAATGGTGGAAAATTAATCATGGGGCAGAATCAACGGAAAAGCTCTGGAAACATGAACAACCAGAGTAGATCAACCACCCCAAGGAACAATTTGGTGGACACAAATGATGATCCTATGCATAAACAGATGGCTGAGATGTCATAAATTGAATTCAGAATTTGGATTGCAAACAACATTAATCAAATAGAGGAAGAGTTGGATTTAGAAATTCAGGGTACATTTCAAAAATTATCTCAAGTAGTCAAGGAATTCAAAGACAAAATGACCAAAGATTTTGACACATTGAGACAAGAAGTTGCAGCCCTCAAAGATCTGAGAAACACAGTAGAATCCCTCGGCAACAGATGGAGCAAGCAGAAGAAAGGGTTTCTGACGTTGAAGACAAAGCTTTCGAACACTCCCAAACTTATAAAGAGGAAGAGAAATGGAAGGCAAAAACAGTTCATTCTCTCAGACAGCTCTGGGATAACTCAAAGAAAACCAATATTCGCCTAATAGGGAATACCTGAAAACGATGAAGTGGCATCACAAGGCACAGAGTCTTTTCTTTCTGAGATTATGAAAGAGAATTTTCAGACATGCCAAGAGATTCTGAAATTCAGATAGCAGACAGTTTCAGAACCCCAGCACGACTCAACCTGAATAAAACATCCCCCAGGCACACCACAATTAAGTTCACTAAAGTTAATATGAAGGAGAAAATTTTGAAAGCAATCAGACACAAGAAATCTATAACCTACAAGGGGAAGAATATTAGAATAACTACAAACCTGCAGTTCTCTCTGATCAAACCTTTCAAGCTAGAAGAGAAT
>CAUYRH010107055.1:0-18455 GCA_963574655.1 Perodicticus potto
TGGGGACCATGAGTGTGTGAGGAGAGCCCCGGGAGGGATGCGGGGGGACCCCGAGTGTGTGAGGAGAGCTCCAGGAGGGATGCGGGGGGACCGGAGTGTGTGAGGAGACCCCCGGGAGGGATGTGGGGACCATGAGTGTGTGAGGAGAGCCCCGGGAGGGATGCGGGGGGACCCCGAGTGTGTGAGGAGACCCCCGGGAGGGATGCGGGGGGTCCAAGTGTGTGAGGAGACCCCCGGGAGGGTTGCGGGGGGACCCCGAGTGTGTGAGGAGACCCCTGGGAGGGATGCGGGGGGACCTGAGTGTGTGAGGAGAGCTCCAGGAGGGATGCGGGGACCCCGAGTGTGTGTGAGGAGACCCCCGGGAGGGATGCGGGGGGTCCAAGTGTGTGAGGAGAGCTCCAGGAGGGATGCGGGGGGACCGGAGTGTGTGAGGAGACCCCCGGGAGGGATGCGGGGGCCCCGAGTGTGTGTGAGGAGACCCCCGGGAGGAATGTGGGGGCCCCGAGTGTGTGAGGAGACACCCGGGAGGGATGCGGGGGTCCCGAGTGTGTGAGGAGACCCCCGGGAGGGATGCGGGGGCCCCGAGTGTGAGGAGACCCCCAGGCAGTCAGAGGCCAAGCCCATCCCTGACCCCCGTATCCCTAGCAGCTGAGTTGCCCCACGAGTCCGAACACCCCTGTGGCTCAGTGCTGGCCACCCTGAACCTAGCATCATATGAGGGGAGGGGGCTCCAGCTCCTCGGCCTAGCAGCAGCCCAGGTTACATGCTCAGGGTGTCCTAAGAATTGATACATACTCTGCAGACCCCCTCTGCGTTGCCCTCTGTGTCTCCTGGCCGTGCCTGTCTCCCCTAACCGTGGACGTCAATCTCCTGTAACCCCCAGGTTCCAGCACAACAGCGATGCTCTGCCCTCTGGGCACCAGCAGGCCCCCAGCGTAGGGGACGGGGTGCAGGACTCCCCAGGGGTGCGGGTGCTGGGGGTAAGCGCTGGTTGTGGCCATACAAGCCCAGTGATCTTAGGCAAGTCGCAAGCCTTCTTGGGCTCCACCACCTTTTCATGAATGAACAAACAGATACAGCAGCTCCCTGGGCATCGGGTGATCACAGACACGGTACAGAAACGGGTGGAGAACTGCTGCCCAGCTGGAAAGTGTGAAGGTGTGTTAGCGTCGCACGTTCTGTGTTTAGTCTCTGATCTCTGTCCTACTCCCCGCCGACCCCTTGTAAAGCAAAGCTTAAAATCGTCTTGGGAAGGAGAGGATTGTGAGCGGAGATGCTCAGAGCTGTGGAAAGAACCTGGACACGCCCTCAGGAGTGTGTGATGTTTTCCCCCCGACAGACGCCGGCTTAGAACCTCAGCCCTCCGGGTCACAGCCAGGCGCCCCAGGCTGCAGGCTGATGTCTGGTGCAGATGAGCTTTTTATTTTTTCAGTCTTTCTCACTCCTGGCAATGTGGTAGGAATGGCACTTGCCGATCCCCATTCCCAGCCCAACAAAACGCAGCTTTCATCACCTGATCGTGTTCACCCGCAGCCCCAGCAGAGCCACAAAAATCAATGCACATTGATTCCTAAGCTCGGAATTCATAAACTTCTTTAAGGTCATGGATTGATTTTCTTACTTTCAGTAAAAAACTGTGAGACTCCAGATCTTTCCCCTCATTTCTGTCACCTTTCTCATCCGTCCTGCTCCCTCCGCCTCCATGCGCCCTGCCTCCCCATCCTGAGCACAGCCGGAGAAGAGAGAGAGCTGCTTAAACGCTGCTCCCGCCCCACCAAAGCTTCTGGGCACCGGCATAATCCCCCGGATTCATCAAATAATGGAACAAATGGGTTGGAAGGATGATACCGCAAAAATGAGCACCGTGATTAGAACAGACTCATCAGCATTTGCCAAATCAAAGCTGGGCAGCCAGGGGCTCCATTGCAGAGCAAAGGCCTGGGATCAGACGGTGGCCGTCCCAACACAGATTCTGCTGGTGGCTCCAAGTGCCGTGTGGGATGAGCATCTGAGCTGGCATCCCAAGGTGAGCACAGGCTGTCACCAAGGGAGCCTCCAAATGGCCTGGACCCTCGGGGTCTATCAGCAACTGAAAAAAAAAACTACATAAAATATCATGGTAGGTGCAAAAGTACTTATCACACTGTAAGGCAGAGGTTCTCAACCTTCCTAACGCCGCAATGTGTTTTCATTGTTAGAAAGGGGTCTCGACCCACGGGTTGAGAACCGCTGCTGTAAGGTGTCAGAAGAGCACTGTGACTTCTACTCTCGTGTTCCAGATCTTCCTCACTTATATTTAGAATCAAAGAGTTTGAAAGAAGTTCATGAATGATTTGGCTGAGAGGGTCATCGTTGATTCCTTCTTTCTTTTTTTTCAAAACACGTTCATTGTGATGAAATGTAATGTGAGCTCTATCCCCTGAACAGGTTTTGAAAGTGTGGGTAGAACACGGCATTGTCACCTGCAGGCCCCATATGGTGCTGCAGACCTAGAGACTTATTTATCTTGCTTGGTCAACATTCCATGCTCCCTCACCCAAGCCCCTGGCAAACACCATCCTACACGTGCTTCTACGAGAATGACGATTTTAGAAACCTCGTCTAAGTGGAACCATATGATGCAGCAATCCCATTTGTGGCTGTTTATCCAAAAGAGTTGAAAAGAGGATCTCCAAGGAACGCCTGCATGCAGCCCACTGTGTTGTTGTTCACAGCAGGCAAGCGAGGAAACAATGTGCCTTTCAACTGATGAATGGGTTTAAACATTATGGTGTCTACATACAATGGAATATTATTCAGCCTTAAAAAGGAAATCCTGCCACATGTAACAACACAGATGAACCTGAAGTTTCTTTCCCCCAGGGAAATAAACCAGGCACAGAAGGAAAAGCCCTTTCCCATCTTTCTCTCTGTACTACTGAGGCTGTCAATCATGAACTCTGGGGCCAAACACCCCTGGGCCACAGCCCAACCTTACTACATGGTAACTCTCACCTGCCTTCCTCCCCTTTCTGAGCCCCAAGTTTCTCATCTGTAAAAGGGGAACAATACACCCATCACGTGACGTTGCCCAGAGGATCTGAGGCAAGATCATTTAGGTCCCTATTCTGACTACACGACCAACAGGGCTGATGTGGTCCTCATTACTCTGCCTCAGCAGACGCCCAGCCAGCCAGCGGGACGCTCACGTGGCACTGGGAGCTGGGAGCCAGGCCTCCTCATGCCTGTCACAGAGGTCCTTGGACCCTGCCCAGACAGCTCTCAGCAGACCCGGCAGTTGGCTCTCCCACTCCCCAGAGAGCTGGGGGCTATGGCTCTGCTCAGCTGCATGGGGGGGTCACGTGGTTTTGTAGGTGTCAAGCTGCTCGATTTGCAGCAAATCAAGATGTTCAGATGGTGCTGGGCCAGACAGAGCCTACCTCCCCCGGGAGGGCAGCAGATTGTGCTATGCTGGCGATCAGCTTCCTGCCAGCCCCGCAGGCCTCTGCAGCATGCCAGCCTCCTCTCGGAATTCTCCTTACCCTCTGGCTTGGGGCCTGTGGGCTGTCAGCACCTGTCCCTGGGAGCTGGGGCTCCGCTTGCCAGCCAACAGGTCCCCCTCATTAGCACAAGCCCCCTGCTGGCAGGTGGGCGGGCACAGGTGGGAGCCCCACGTGTGCTTCTCTGGCCTGGGGCAGTGCCCTCTGACCCCTGCCCTGGCCAGCCTGCTTCACTCTCGAGGTATGCACAGAAGGGCTTCAACAGCCATGTGTCCTGAAAGCAGCGGAAGCTGAAGGACTATCGTAGGCATGACCTGAGCCCACAGCCATACTCAGAAGATGAGAGGGAATGTACTACAGGTAACTGGGCAGTGACCCAGGAAGGAGATAGGCAAGTCTCCAGCCAACCAGCTGATACTACTGAATCCACAGAGAGGCCGATGATTCGCAATGTGCAATAATCTCTCCACCATTAAAGCACAAAAACAGGACTGCTCCTGTCACTCTGCACACCCTGTGCAGAGTGACAGGAGCTCACCTTCTCTTTGACGAGTACACAGATGCTCCAGGTGTGGGGAGAGAGGAGCATGTGGGGAGGAGAGAGGCACTAAGAACCTGTCATCCTGCCCCATGCTACATACATGAGGGGACACGCAAGGCAGGCCCCTGTGCCAGGAGCTCAGGCAAGCAGGGGGGCCAGGCTCACAAAACAAAGAGTAACAGGTAAAGTCTCCATCTTTCTTTAAGGCTGCATAATATTCCATGGTGTACATATACCACAATTTGGAGACTTCACCTCTTTCATGTTTACATGGATGGAGCTGGAACACATTCTACTTAGCAAAGTATCTCAAGAATGGAAGAAAAAGTATGCAATGTACTCAGCACTACTATGAAACTAATTTATAGCTTTCCTATGAAAGCTATAACCCAATTATAGCACAAGAATCTGGGGAAAGGGGCAAGGGAGGGGAGGGGAGGGGGAAGGATGGGTGAATGGAGGGTAATTGGTGGGACAACACCTACGGTGCATCTTAGAAGGGTACAGGTGAAACTTACTAAATGCAAAATATAAATGTCAGAACACAGTAACTGAGAAAATGCCATGAAGGCTGTGTTAACCAGTTTGATGAAAATATTTCAAATTGTATATAAAACCAGTACATTATACCCCATGATTGCATTAATGTACACAGCTATGATTTAATTAAAAAATAACAATAATAATAATAAAAAAGAGTAACAGGGCAGCAGGTGGGTCTAGGTGCAGAGGGGCGTGGCCTTGTCCTAAGGCCTGGGGAATTAGAGGCCTCACCTGCATTTGGCTCTAAAAAATGTATTTTATCCCAAACTAACTTTCCCCTTTTGGATTCCCTTTGGGATTCCCTTTGGAGTCCCTTCCAAAAAGAGGGTGCTTCAGAAATACCAACTTCTTTAAATGTGAGTCCTTGGGAAATGTAATAGGAGAAGTAGATAAGTGCACACCCATTGGTGACTAGGAGACGGGTCACCTGCACAGTTACTGCCCTCCCTCGGGGTTGGAAACAAACAAACACCAGGATGGAGCAGACTCCTTCCTCCCCCTTCCTCACTTCTCTGTCCTCATCCAGTTTCGGGAAGGCAGGACAGCACCCAGACACATCCAGCAGTTTCCCCACTGCCCTAGCTCCCAGCCCACCCTTCCAAAGTGAGGGCAAAAGCCACAGGGACTCTACCACGTCTTTAGTACTTGGAGTGTAAACTCCGGGTGAAGCTCTTTGGGGATCAGTCTTCCCAGCTTCGGTACCCTATTTCCTCATCTCCTCTCATTCCCTCCAGCGTCCAGCACAGAACTTGCTGGGGCTTCTCCCTAAGGAGTGTCGCTGGGGGCATACTCTGTTCTTTGCCGTTACCTCCATGTTGTCCTGTCAGATATCCATGGAGATGTGATTCCTCAGAAGGCAGTTCAAGTTCAATTTCAGGCTAGAAAGTGCTAACTCACCCCAATGACCTGAAATTATCTAGAAAAAGCTATAGTCAAACCCATCTCTCGTTAGCCCTGAGCAAGGACATCCTGATTTCAGCCCTGCCTGAGCAATGCCTCTGTTTGGGGAAGTGGCTGTCAGTGGAATAGTGTGGAGAAAAGAGCCAAGATGGAGAAGGGTCAGTTCAGACAAGAAAGAGTTGGAGATGCCGTGAAGGCTATGTTAACCAGTTTGATGGAAACATTTGAAATTGTATATAAAACCAGTATATTGTACCCCATGATTGCATTAATGTACACAGCTATGATTTCATAAAAAGAAAGAAAGAGTCGGAGAGTTACTTTGCAGTGCACAGAAGAGATCCTTCGTTAGAGAGCTGCTGGGAAGTCCTTTCTATGTGCGTAGAGATGTTTAGCACGGTTATCACAGCTCATCTCCATTCCTGTGTCTCTCACCTCTCCCCAGGGCTCATCTAACCAAGTGGAGCAGCTCTCTTCTAATCCCTCCTTCCGGGCTCAGTGCTGGGAAATCACACATGAGACCTGACCATTAAGTTAGCGAACTCTAGAGAAAGTCCTCCACACCTCATTCTGAATATCACTACGGTTGTCTTTGAAGTACTCCCCGTGGGAAGCTGTCCATCGATGTCAGCACCTAGACCACCCTTCAAAGAAATTTTGGAAGTCGTTTTCTGCAGTGGCCATCAGAACTGTCATCATTTCACCTTTGATGACCTGAATGTCATCAAAATATCTTCCTTTTAATATTTCTTTGATTTTCAGGGAAAGAAAAAAGTCATTAGGGGCCAGATCAGGTGAGGAGGAGAGGAGGAGGAGTGTTTCAATACAGTTATTTATTTATTGGCTAAAAACTCCCACCCAGATAGTGCAGTGTGAGCTGGTGCGTTGTTGTGAATTGTCAAGATTTTCAGTTAAGAGTTTCCTATTTCTCTTCCATGATTACTTGATCTGCTGTGCTTCTCACAGTCAGCTGGAAAATTGACACACAATTTGATGAATTTTTGCAATGTTTTTATCAGTTCTGCTCAATACTAGTCACCCTGGCCTCTCTTCGTCAGTGATGCCTTCTCTCCCCCCAGAGAAATGTTTAATCTGTTTGTACACTGCCTTTTCCTTCATGGCATTATCTTCATATACTTGGACTCACATGTCCCTGATTTCACTCCCACTCTTGCCAAGTTTAACAGGAAATTTATGAATGTTTGTTCATTGCTCTAGCTCAAGCTCCAACATTCTTGTGATGGCGCTCAAAACCCGGCAACGATAGTAATGAACGCCACCAGCAAGACACCACCACCCGCCAACACAAACCCAACTGTGAGACCCTCATAGATCAAACTTAGGAAACCTTCCTGAGCTGTTTGTATGGTTCTCCCAACATAAGTGCACAGTGGCAAGTTGGTGAATGTCATAGTCAGACCTTGTACCTCACCTTTCTTGCTTCATAAAGTCGGAATTTTGTTTCTACTTTAATCAAATAGAGTAGCAGGTAACCTCTTTCTATTTCAATGGACTTGTTTCCAAGGAGTGGTCACAGCTCCCAAGAAGGCTGGGGCCACACGCAGGGAAGCCAAGACAGTTGTACCCCAGGATTATGCAGAGCCCCAGACCAAAGTAAATGAACTAAAGCCCCAGGATGCCAGAAAAAACACCAGTCTATAGAAGTCAGTGAAACCAGAGCCTGAAAATTTTTCAAAATAGGCAGTATACAAATATAGAGAAAAAGGCCATGATGATTCCTTCATAGACAGTGAATTGATGATTTTAAATGCAAATTGTCTCATGTACCTGCTTTGCCCCGAGTATGCCCAGATCTTATTGGACTCCTTTTAAGGACCCACGTAGATGAGTGACATTTGACAGGAATAATGAGAATATGGGCGGGGTAGGAACCTCCTTAACCTTTCTCTATTTAATTAAGAATGGCGCAAAGTAGTGCAAACAATTACAAACATTCTAATAAATTCTAATAAATATTTGAAACTTTTCATAAGAAAAACAGCATATATACAGAAAAACCAAATAAATAATTTCTGGTGAATCACTGTCCACCAAAGGCAAATTCATTCCCAGGTCCATAGGTGCCAGGCTCAACCCCTTGATGGGACAGGCATGGAGAGTGGAATGGCGAAAGGATGAAAAAGTTACTTAATGGGTACAGTATATACTACTAGGGTGATGATAACACAATAAGCTCTGAGTCCACAAATAATGTGCTATGTCCACATAACAAAGCATTTGCTCCCCCTAAATCCATAAAAATAAAAATAAATAAATGGGGGGAAAACACACCCTTGGATATGAGAAGATAATTAGGCCTGTTCTGACCTCTGGACTGCATGCACTTGGACAGCCACGGAGGCCCCTGAAGATGGGTTGCCCGTGATGACTCAGTGTTGTCCTAAGGGCAGGGCATGGTCCCAGGGGGAGCCGAAGACCCTGGGATCTCAGGTGGAGGGTTGTCCCTGCAGTGAGAGGTCAGGTGGGGAGGTACCAAGGATGGAGTCATCTCCCCAGGGACAGACCAGGACTTCCTGCCTGCCTCTCCACCCCACCGAATTCTGGAATTCCTCCAAAGACAGCAGCAGGCACCAATGGCTAATTGCTCCGAAATAGCTAGTCTCCATTTCAGGGTGCTGCTTGCTTTTGCTTTAGTAGCTGGCAAATGAATCCTTCTAGGGATTATAATAACCCTGTCCTGGCTGTGTTCCCTGGAATCTTGGCCTTTTTCCCTGGCACTCGTCCCATGAGGGTTGGAAATCTCTGAGTATTTATCCCCTTGAAGATTCCCCGTGCCTGCCTGGCTCCTAGCCACGCGGCTCACAGACGGCCGGCTTCCTCCATCTCTCCGTGGAGCCGACCGAGCCATGACTCTCCCCCCACACCCAGCACCCACCTCTCTGCTCAGTCCCTGATCTATTCCCCTGACAGCAGCTCTCTCCCTGGGGGGATGTCCATCTGTCCATCTGTCCACCCTGACCTGCCAGTCTCTTCCCTCTCCTCTGTCCTCCCTGGTGATGCTTTCATCCTACAGTGTCTTTTCTACCAAAAAGCCCAAGACTCTGAAGGAAAAACCAGGACAATTCTCTGACTGAAGACAGAGATGAGCAGCCACTGAACCAGTGAGCAAATGGATGATTAGTTCCTCAAAGAGCTGGTTGTCGGTTCGTCCTTCCTGATAACAAGTTCCTAGGACATGGAAGGCATTGGCCTTGGCTTCTTCATCCCATAGCATCAGTGAAGCCGCATGGTGTTATCAGAGCACAGGGGGGTAGGGAGGTGGTGAGGCCAAACCTTGAACATCTATCCAGTGATGTTACTGTTGTCTGGGTACCAATCTCCCCTCTCCATATTCTGTGCTCCCTGAAGATAGAAGCTAGATATTATAATTCTTTGTCACTATTACTATCTACTCCTTATCCCCAATCACAAAGGATGGGGGCAGAGAAGAAGAGTGCCTAGCACAAGACAGGCAGAGATGGAAAACTCAGTAAGTCATTGGGGAGCAAGTGAGCTCTGATAACCCCACCTGCATGGCTTTCAGCAAAGCCCTTTCACAGAGGGTTGAGTGGTAGTGTAAATGAGCCCTGCCCGTTGATGACACTCAGAGTGTGCCGGTGGAGAGCAATGAAAGCCACGTGGAACATGGATGTTTCATTTCACTAGGTCCTTGGCCATGACCATGCCTGGTAGGGGTGGGGTGAAAGGGGACAGGGCAGGTCCCAGCACAGTCATTATTTTTGCAGGCAGGCATGCCCAGCAGGTTTGTGCTGTTTTGATGGAGGAAGCCTAGTGATTTTAGACGGTAGCCAGTCTTCTCAAGCACTGCACGATTCTGAGGAACCCTCAGCAGCCCTTTCAGGAGCATTTATGCTTAGCGAGACCTGCCCGAGTCACCCTGCAGACTTGCAACTACACACAGGCCACCCTGGCCAGGAGGACAGTCCCTTCCCTTCCACTTCTCCGTAGCTTTCTGCTGTATAACCCGGCCTGCACCTTCCTGGTAGCAATACCATAATACCATTTTTTGTGTGCCTTTGCCAAGTCACTATCGGCAATCCATGGTAATTCAACTGCAATCATAATAAATAAACAGCAGTAATTAAAGCGCCACATAATAGATCATAGAAAACCTGCATAGGGCTCAAAAGCCAAATAAGTGGCATTTTAAAAAGAGAAAAAGGGGGCTGGGCCAGCACGGAGGGAGTGTGTTTGGGAAACTAAACTGTTTTCAAGCAGCGATCATGCGTTTCCCAGATTGGTGCTGCTGCCACAGAGCTGGGAGGACTCGCTTTGTGTCCAACAAACCGAAGACGCTGCTAAAAGGTCAAAAACAGTGCACGAGGAGAAGCCGGGGTTCTGTCAGAGACTTAAAAGGGGAGCCATGGGACGTCTGCATGTACTGGGCCCCTCTTCCTTGTGCAGGGTCCGGCAGCCTCTGCAGAGGAGGGAGAAGCAGCAGCTCTCAGAGGGGCCCGCCTGGCCTCGGGGAAGCAGCCCGGGCTGGCCAGACGCCCTCTCTTAAAGGGGATAAAAATAACTCTTTCATTTATTCTGAGAATTAACGAAGTAACAGACGTAAGGGACTCATCACAGAGTGGAGCACAAAGTGAGCATTAATGGATATCTCGCCCCTCCCGTTGGGCCCCCACTGCTGTATTTAGAAGGGTCGAGGTGGCTCGACGGACAGTGCCGATTTGCTTTAGAGTTAGGTCCACTCTGGCCTCCTTCAAGCCCTGCTTTGTGTCCTGGCATCATCTTTGGCATCAAGACTGTTGAGTTAAATTGAGTCCCAAATCTGAAAAAGAAGGCTGCAAACTGATAATAAGGTCATCCTCCCACCCCCTAAATGCTTGGTTCTATGGCCACAGTAGACAGGGAATCAGAGGAGGAAGTTAACATCAAAAGAGGAGTTAATCATGGGTCATTCCCAAACAGAACCAGGAATATCTCCCCACATTAACAGAGAGAAAGAAACCCCAAGCAGAGAAAAGAGCCTGCAAAGAGGCACAGAGGGACTCGGGTACTCCATACAGGATATTTCCCAAGGCCTTAGAAGTGCCTGTAGCTCACTGAGCAGGGCTGAGGTTGTGGCTGTGGACACCCCCTCCTGCCTCGACCTTCTGCACGGGGACCATGGTGCCCACAAGATCATGCATGTTTCTATAGAGCGTCAATCACAGATCACAAAATTAGGGATAATTGGGAGACCTCAGAGGAGAGGTCTTGGGGTCCGCACCACAGAGAATGTGAACAGCGGGCTGCGGAGATGCTCCAAGTTTAGAGCTTGAACTTAGAGCGGGGTTAGGAATGGGGAGTGTCACAGTAGGAAGAAAGCTGACTCAATAGTTCCCTAATTGGGCCGAGATCCACACCCCCTCCTCCCTGTTTCTAACACCTTGTAATATAAAGAGCAGAAATTTAAAAGGAAAGCCAAAGATGACAGTTGTAGGGTAAAAAAGGTGTGGGAAATATGTGAGGAACAGAAGGCTTGGGATTCTGCTCTGCTGTCAGCAACCAATGAGATGTCCCCAAGGAAACCACAATAGCTGGAGCTCAGGGATGGGAAGAAACGAGGGTCAAAAAGTCTCCAATGAGTCTTGACATAGCCTTTTGTGTCAGGGCCAGGGAGGGAGCCGATGTCCCTGGGTGTCACCACGTGATGCCTTCCAAGGCCTAAGACCTGTGTGGCTTTTGTTCCTCGTTGACTTTGTGGCTCCTCTTTAGTGTTGACTTCACAGGCTGTGATGGTGATGCTGACGGCAAAGTACTCGGCACTTTTAAAAGGGGGAAGGGAAGCATTTCAGAAACTTTCAAAGAAATCTTTCAGGCACATGAATTAGAAGGCAACATGGTATTGGTTTTTCAGTGATTCCTTGAAGAAAGGTAACTAAGAACTAGAAACAGAGTTTAGCTTGGTATATCAGCTAAACTCATTTCCAACACAGTGAAGCATGAAGTTCTAAGTCATGGAAATCACAGGTCAAGTTCCCCTTAATTCCTAACTTCTCTATTCTCTCAACAATTGAGAATCTAGTCTATCTTCGTGTCTACACAGAGCTTGGCTCTCCCTGACCAGGAGGTGAGTGGACAGCAGTGCAGGCTCATTCCAGACCGTGTTTCTTGCCTTTGGAGGAAGCTGGTCCTATTATCTTCCTATGCCCCTCAATTCCCAAGTCACCACGCACCTGCCTGCTTTACCTGCTTAATCTCCTTAAGGAGAAGAAGGAGAGTCCTTTTGCAGTGATAAAAAGCTGTGAAAGGTGCTTCACGTATGTGAAGTGCAAGAGAGCATTATTCAGTGCAAGAAATATCTCACCATTGGCTTTACAGGTGCCTGTGGTCACCATAGCAAGCAGTTTTCCCAGGAACAAGGGATGTGCTGATGTTGGCTCTGAGGGAACCAGCAGGGGAAGGCCCACACTCAGTTGTCCCCTCCTCCTAGAGTCTGGAGGCAGGACACCTCAGAGGTGTCCCACACCGGTGTCTGCCTGACATCACAGCCAACTTTCAATGAGCTGAACAAATGTGTTCAATGTTGGTACAGATCATCTCAAAGCCATTTATATTTGGCTTCATAATGTGTGATGGTAGGGAGGTGGGATGGAGGTGGGAGGTGGCAGTGGAGAGGCCTGGGTAGGAAAGAGTTGTCGAAGATTTATCTTTCTAATTATGCTTTGCTTAGGGCTAATATTAAAATGAGCTTTAATTCCCTGAGCACACAGCAGCTCAGGAACATGCTGGGCATTGGGAGGCTGGCCTAGAATTTTAAGCCTAGCAGAAAAGCAGGGCTTTAAGAAAAACCTTGCTTTTCTAGGCCGGCCTAGGATTTTAAGCAGAGGCAGAAAAGCAGGGCTTTAAGAAAAGCCTCTGGGTCTGTCCAGAACCCTCTAGTGTCCCTCCTGTTCTGGCTATTTCCAGAGTTCACAAAAGGAAGATGGGAAACCAGTCACACTGCCAGGTGCCCAGCACTGGCAAATGACTTCAGCAGGTGAACCATGCAGCTCTTTGTTACTGCTATGAGACAAAATAACCCTAGATAGGGTGTGTAAATAATAAGCAATTATCAAATTAATGCAAAATGGTGTGCCTCTTCTAACCCTGTGCCAGGGATGTATTGTACTAATGACTTTTGCACGTGCTGAGCATAATTAGTGAGTAATCTGCATGGGTGTGTAATTACTGGGTGAATACATGATATTTACTAATAACTTCCTGCTAAGTAAGCACCAGTGAACACTAACAGGTAGCTGTTAGGACTAATTTCCTTTTTTTCTTTTCTTTTTTTTTTTTTTTGAGACAGAGTCTCAAGCTGTCACCCTGGGTGGAATGCCGTGGCGTCATAACTTACAGCAACCTCCAACTTTGGAGCTCAAGCCATCCTCTTCCCTCAGTTTTTCTATTTTCAGCAGAGATGGGGTCTTGCTTTTGCTCATGCTGGTCTCAAACTCCTGAGCTCAAGCAATCCACCTGCCTTGGCCTCCCAGAGTGCTGGAATTACAGGCCTGAGCCTCTGTACCCGGCCAGGACTAACTTCAGTTGATATGAGAACTGGCCCTGAATTTGGCTTAAATCTAGTCCCCAATGCAAACTTTCATCAAGGAATACAATTCAATCTGTGAGCAAGCTCCCTACCAACAGTTTCTGGCTTTGTAATCCTACCTTCAAGCATAAATTCCAAATATCCGAAGACATTATGTTTGTAGATGAGAAACAGTATGAGTCTCCAGACTCACTGTTGAGGGAGACACTTAATGCCAGCCCCAGTTTCTTAACTATAAAATGGAGATAAACCTATTTAGTGGGTTTGTTCGGTCTAGTGAATGAAACAATTAACACAGAAGTAGGATTAGAAATGTAAAAATAAAATAGCTATTAAAACTATTATTCCAACCTGGTTGACACCATGGAGACCTGGAAATTTTACATAGGAAATTCTAAGAGGGTTAGATATGGTTAGACAAGGACTAGAAAGCCCCCAACCCTGCCCCACCCTCACTGGCATCTAGAAAACCTTCCAGAAGGGAAGTAAACCCTTTGCACTCTGCACCTCCCCCCTACACACGCCCCAAGCGTGCATACACACACATGTGCACACACCACCACCGCGCCCCACATGTCACTCTCTGAAAACTTTCTCATGTATAAAATATCGCAAGTGCTGATCTGAGGTAGAATGCAGAGGAGGAATTAATGCCGGGCCTGAAGTCTCCCAAAATGTGTTCAGGTACTTGATTTGAACTTTGAATAAAGCTCTTAAATTGCTGTAGTCACCCCTCATCCCTCTCCCAACTCACATAGGTGATTGCACCAACTCTAGCCACAAAGTCTAAAAGTCAAGGATTTGAATAGAATAGGGCTGTGGGCAGGACATGGGATGGCAGGGGGACAAGGACTGTGAAACCTGCGAGGCTGTCCTCTGGCAGACCCAGCTCTGTCACAAAGGTGTATAGATTCCCCTCATTATTCTCAGCTGTGCCACTGTCACAACCCACCTCCCTAAATTGGCCTCCATCCTTACCTGGGGCCACCCTTGACCTTTTGCTTGTCTTCCTGCTCAGAGGTGAACTTGCGCGAATCTCACTAGATTTCCACCCATGGTCACCCCTGCAAGGCCTGTACTCACAAGCAGCTAATAAGAGTGAGAGGTGCCCTCTGAATGCCCAGAACACAGTTCAGTTAACTTGCCACTTGTAGGTCAAACCCAAGACCTCAGCCTCATTAGAGCTGGGCCCTAGCCAAGTGAGTGAGGCACAGACAAACACAGATTCCCTAGGTAATATTACTACTTCTCAGAGTTAAATCTTTAGTGAGACAGCACAGTAATAGATACAAACAAAGGGATTTTTCTCTGCATATTAACTACAAACAACCTTATATTTGTGAAGTACATTTGCCATGACATAGTTTTACAAATATTGAAGCAACTTCTTAGAAATAAACAGAACCTACATTGATTTTCACTAGATGCAATCACAATCTCTAGTTTAAGTTTTAATTTCATTTACTAATCAATACATTTCACAAAGTTCAAAATCCAAGATACAAAGAGCACCCAGTGAAATCATTTCCTCTGCTTCCTGATTCACACCACAGTGTTCTCCTTTTACCAATTTCTTATTAATTGTTCCAGAAATAGTCTATAAGCAAATACATAGGCTTTTTCTCCCCCCTTGTTTCACATAGACAGCAAGATATGATAAATACTCCTCTAAGTAAAGTGTCTTTTATGGAAATTTTAAAAATAATGTTTTTAAAAGACGCAAACATAATTTGCTTAATAATCTAATCTTTACATCTTAAAAACTGGACATCAGATCAGATGACTCCTAGATTTTTTTCAAATCTTTGATAGTTTTCATTTTTATGAATATTCATCTACTTTCTGGGTGCCTACTAGGTCAAAGCATGGTCTTTGCTATTCAGCAAACCTACTATCTCAGGTAACAACCTGGAGGTGGTGGAGCCAAAACCATCCACCCTCCTTTGCAAAAATAAACACAGGATTAGCTTCTATTGCCAGTTTCTTTTGCTCTCTCCCTTAGCAGAAGCAGTGACATGTGCTGATTACTGCTGGGGGGTAGGGAGAAGGAACACAGGAAATAATTAATTCAGCTTCTGGTACGTGCTGAGCAAAGACATGCTCCCTTACCCTTCCCACGACACTAGTAGGTGAGGATAATTATTCTCACTTTTAGGTAAGACAAAAAGACTCAAAGAAGAAAGTTTGCTTAAGGTCATACGGTTTATTGGTGGGGAAGTAAGAGCTGAAACTGTTTTCTAAGCCCATAATCTTCCTTCCTTACCAACCTGCCCTATGATGTTTTAAGAGTGATGAAAATTCAAAGAATTTTAGAGCAACACGTGTAAATGTTAAGCCAAAGAAAATAGACCAACTTACATCAAGCCTTGCAGAGATGCTTCACATAGGTCAGGGTGCAGCTGCTTTTACTTGTTTAGTAGCAATAGCACTAGACTTTCCTGCAGAAAATGCCAACTTAAAATCCCTATTTTTCTAGTCTGCTGGTCACTGTCTGAACTCACATTAGATGTTCTCCTGGGGCCCAAAGAGTGGGAGGTACATGACAGCCAGGAATAGAGAGACACCTTGAACTCCTGCCTATTCATGTTGTCTTGATATAAAATGGAATTGCCTGTGTCTTGACTCTTGCTGCTTATATTTAACTCCATTTCATAGAATCTCAAAATTGGTTTCTGTTTTCTATGTTTTGAAAAACCATATTTTTCAAACATATTCCTAAGAAGGACCCTTTTCTGCTTTATTCATTTTTACCCTTCTCAATTTCATCAGGAAATGGCAGCAGCTTTCACCTGCATGAAGTACAGAATGAAGACAGGTCTTTAGACCTCAAGTCCCAGATTCTAACTCACTCCTTTTAGTATTCAAAGAAGCTGGACAACTGTGCACTGGACCATGTGTATGTCACTCTAAAATTTATATGTCAAAATTCTAAACCCAAGATGATGCTCTTAGGAGGTGAATGTTTGGGAGGTGATTAGGTTATGGGGATTGAGCCCTGGTGAGTGAGAATAGCACCCTTAGAAAGGAGTCCCTGGGAGTGTTCGTGTCCCTTCTGTCATGTGAGGATACAGTGAGAAAGAGGTTATCTGTGTCTTTTTCTTCAACATGATTGAATACAGACATTGTAGGCTTGCCCCATCTACTTAGAAGCAGCACAATAGTACATAGACAACCATACCTCGAATACATTATCCAAGGAGAACCCAAACATCCAACAGACAGGCAACAGGAAACGCTAAACTCTAGGAAGGAGGAGGAAAATGGGCAGTTAGTGTGCCTAGGACTACAGGGAACTGTGAGTGATTCCCTGATTTTGGAGAAGGTAAGTGAGTGTCTTTCTGCAGTCCACTTTCCCACTGGAGAATCCTACAATCCAGGCCATGGGAGAGAGCTTTAACCTTCCCAAGCCCTGAATCTGATTTGGGGAGTGGCTAAGAGACTTTGGGAAGGAACTGCTATAGGGAGGCAGCACATTCTGGGTCCTATGCCCTTTATGAAACCTGAGCAGACACAGAAAGATGCCATTCTTAATCTTGGCTTTTTACAGACTCTGTGTGGTCCTGGGAATGAGCATCACCAGTCTTAGGAGTTAGGCTGATGTTTGCACATCTGGAGCATACATAGGTGGTGACACTGAGAAATGAGCATGCCATGGGCTACAGCTGCTGTCACTGGAAGGAGCAACTCTCCTAAGATCTGAGCAGAATAAGAGTTGCTGCTGATACTTGGTCTTGAACTGGGTGAATGTGTCTATAGCCTGGGGCCAAGTTCTGGTAAAGAACTTGGTTCTGATAAAACTCTGGTTCTGATAAAATTATCAAAGTTTTGAATTATCAGTATTTCTTAGGGTGTGAAGAAAGATGAAGAAGTTTAGAAAACCTACCTAATGAAATGATAAATGAAAACTTCCCAAGTCTAACAAGAGATTTTTAGACATCCAGATACAGGAGGTTCAATGATCTTCAGGCAAATACAGTGCAAAAAGGACTTCACCATGGCATATTATAATCAGACTATTTAAACACAAAGTAAAAGAATGAATTCTAAAATTCACAAGAGAAAAACATCCTGTCAACTACAAAGGAAACCCCATCAGACTAACCAAAGACTTCTCAGCAGAAATCTGACAAGTCTGAAGAGAGTAAGTTATATTGAGAGACATTTCAAAGTGCTGAAAGAAAATAAAAACTGCTAGCCAAGAATTCTTAATTCAACAAAATTAGCAAAATTATGTTTAATAGATAATGGACAAATGAAATCTTTCTCAGACAAGTAAATGCTTAGGTAATTTATCTGCACTAGACCAGCTTTATAAGAAAAGCTCAAGGAAGTTCTAACCTTGGAAGCAAAGAACAATATTCATCATCATGAAAACACATGAAAGTATAAAACTCACTGGTAAAGGAATCACACAAAAGAGGAAGAAAAAGGAATCAAATGGTATCACTACAGAATTCTACCCAACCACAAAGACATTTAAAGAAAAAGAAATAATTTAACAAACAATAGGAAAACAATTAAGAATATGTCAGAAACAAAATCTCACATACCAATATTAACCTTGAATATAAATGCTTCACTTAAAATATACAGATTGGTGGTATGGATTTAAAAAACATGATGAACTATATGTTGTTTACAAGAAACTCATCTTGCTTATAGCCATATATAGAATTGACCTTCAATATAAATGCTTCAATTAAAATACTTGTACCTCATAAATTTACACAAATGAAAAGGAAGATCACCTATGAATCTGGAAGCGGGCCTTCACAAGGTACCAACTCTGCCACTGCCTTGTTGCATGAAATAAAATTTTGGTGTTTGTAACCACACAGTTGAGAGTAATTTTTTAATAGCAGCCCAAAGGAACTAGGACAAATTGGCATTTTCTTATTTTCCAAATAGGAAAATTAAGGCACCAAGAGTCTAAGAAAGAGTTTCCAGTGACCACCAAGGCCTTCCTTCTGAAGAATGGCTCACTAAAATTGGTCTATGCCCAGCTCAACCATACTAGCTTACACTTGAATGGGGAGAGAAAATGAGGCAAGAAAAGAGAAAGTGTCTGTAATCAATGCTCAGCTCAAGACTCCTAAAAACACTGTACAAAGTGTTTTGAATAACTTGGGATCCATTTCATTCAGCAAATATTGTTGGTCCCGACAAAAAGCACCAAGCCTGAGAATTCCCACCTCAAAAAAGAATCACATTTCTTTCTTTTTTTTTAATCTATTTTTTTAAATTAAATCATAGCTGTGTACATTAGTGCAATCAAGGGGTACAATGTGCTGGTTTCATATACAATCTAAAATGTTTTCATCAAACTGTTTAACATACCCTTCATGGCATTTTCTTGGTTATTGTATGAAGACATTTGTATTCTGCATTTAGTACGTTTCGCCTGTACCCTTCTAAGATGCACCATAGGTGTGGTCCCACCAATTACCCT
>CAUYRH010107058.1:0-35531 GCA_963574655.1 Perodicticus potto
TTTTTTGAGACAGAGCCTCAAGCTGTCACCCTGGATAGAGTGCCGTGGCATTGCAGCTCACAGCAACCTCCAATTCCTGGGCTCAAGCGAGTCTCCTGCCTCCGCCTCCCAAGTAGCTGGGACTACAGGCGCCCGCCACAACGCCCAGCCATTTTTTGGTTGCAGCCGTCATTGTTGTTTGGCGGGCCCGGGCTGGATTCGAACTCGCCAGCTCAGGTGTACGTGGCTGGCGCCTTAGCCGCTTGAGTCACAGGCACCAAGCTGGGACTAATTTCTTTATCTTTTATTCTTTCTCTTTCAGTTTAGTTATTACTTTTATCCAAATTATACACACGCACAGTTTAGTTTTTCTTTATTTTTTAGAGACGGGGTCTCCTCTGTCACCCAGGTTGGGGTACAGTAGCACAATCACAGTTGAACTCCTGGACCCAAGTGACCCCTTCTAGTAGCTAGGACTACATGTGTACACCATATGCCTGGCTAATTTTTAAATTTTTTGTATAGACCAGGTCTCACTACTTTGCTTAGGCTGGTTTTGAACTCCTGGCCTCAAGCAATCCTCCTGCTTCAGCTTCCCACAGTGTTCAGATTATAGAGATGAGATACCATGCCCAGCCACATACATAGTTTAAAGGATTGTGGCAAAAAAAAATAGTAGTTCCTTGGCCTCAGCCTAGGTCACATATATACAAGGATTGTGGCAAAATAAATAAAAGAAAAAATAGTAGTTCCTTGACAGTTATTCTTTATTTTCTGTTCACTAGAAAATTTCAGCTCTTTTAATTGATACTTTTTTTTTTTTGAGACAGTCTCACTGTAGCCCTGGGTAGAGTGCCATGGCATCATCAAAGCTCATAGCTACCTCAAACTCTTGGGCTCAAGTGTTCCTCCTGCCCTAGCCTCCTGAGAAGCTGGGACTGCAGCTGCCCATCACAATGCCCAGCTAGTTTTTGTCTATTTTTAATTGAGACGGGGTCTGACTCTTGGTCAGGCTGGTCTCAAACTCCTGAGTTCAAGCAGTCCACTTGCCTTAGCCTCCCTAGTGCTGGGATTACAGGCGTGAACCACCACACTAGGCCCTTGACTAATACTTTTTTTTTTGAGACAGAGTCTCAAGCTGTCACCCTGGATAGAGTTCTGTGACATCACAGCTCACAGCAACCTCCAATTCCTGGGCTCAAGCAAGTCTCTTGCCTCCACCTCCAAAGTAGCTGGGACTACAGGCGCCCACCACAACGCCCAGCCATTTTTTGGTTGTAGCCGTCATTGTTGTTTGGTGGGCCCAGGCTGGATACGAACCCACCAGCTCAGGTGTACGTGGCTGGCGCCTTAGCCCGTTGAGCCACAGGCGCCAAGCCTTGACTAATACTTTTAATCTTTGCCTTTGTAAATCTAAATAATAAGACTGAACGGCTACTTCTTGGCTTTTCAGCTTTGGCACAATCTGTTGTTTTTTTTACTTTGGAAATGTGGCTTTAGCTCAATTTCTTCTCCCTAATCACACATAAACCCTATCCCAACACATACAATTCCCATACATCAGATGCACTTAGTTAAATTAGTTATTAAATACAGAGTATGCCAAAAAATGTATATACATTTTAAGAAAGGAGAAAACTGCACTAAAATTGTAATATTCGGCGGGTCCTTATGGGGTATAACATTCAGCCGGCTGTTGGGGCAATTGTCTTTCTATCCTACCACAATGGCTCAATTTGTTCGTAACCTTGCAGAGAAGGCCCCGGCACTGGTGAACGCTGCTGTCGCTTTTTTAAGCCTCAATTAGCCACATTTTGATACTACACCAAGGTTGAGCTGGTTCCTCCAACTCCTGCTGAGATCCCTAGAGCTTTTCAGAGCCTGAAAAAAACAATCAGTAGTGCTCAAACTGGTAGCATCAAACAGCTCACAGTTAAGGAAGCTGTGCTGAATGGTTTGGTGGCCACTGAGGTGTGAATGTGGTTTTATGTCAACGAGATCATAGGCAAGCATGGCATCATTGGCTATAATGTGTGAAGACCAAGCATTAACATCCGATTACATTTGACTTATTTGAGAGGACTATGTGTGATCAGACTATTACCTGAATAAAATAAGATGTGTCAAAAAAAATAAATAAATAGGCTTGGCGCCTGTGGCTCAACGGGCTAAGGCGCCAGCCACATACACCTGAACTGGCGGGTTCAAATCCAGCCCAGGCCGGCCAAACAGCAATGACGGCTGCAACCAAAAAAATGGCTGGGCGTTGTGGCAGGTGCCTGTAGTCCCAGCTACTTGAGAGGCAGAGGCAGGAGACTCGCTTGAGCCCAGGAATTGGAGGTTGCTGTGAGCTGTGATGCCACAGCACTCTATCCAGGGTGACAGCTTGAGGCTCTGTCTCAAAAAAATAAAATAAAATAAAATTGTAATATTCAATATATACTGAAAACAAACAATGAATACAAGTCACATTGAGTACGTCTTATATTTAATTGTACAAGTCAAACATGACTTGGGTATTACCATTTTTTTCCTTCCTTAAAATGTGTGTACGTTTTCTTGCACCATCTGTATTTATGTTTTATGACTTTGAGCATTCTGGTCCCTGCTGAGCCTGCATTGATTGTCCTTTCCTGTACGTCTTTGCCTTTTCCTCCAAGTTCATACTTAGAACTTCCTTTTCTACGTACGTAAGAATGCGTTAGCTCTAAACTCTCCTGAGGTTGTAGGCCTGTGTCCTCAATGTGTGTGCTCAGACACAGGAGGTATGGTCAGTCTTGTGTTGCCGAAGGCTTTGTGAGAGCCACCCACCGCGTGGCGCTCTGAAAGGACTGGTCCCCCAGCCTGCACGCAGCTCCTATCCTGTGCTCATCTGCGTCTTTCTCCTGTTTGATTCCGGCTCCTGGATCCCGTGTCTTCCTAACGTGATCACGGCCTCATTTGGGCAGGGGCACGTTCTCCAGCAGCTTCCCGAGAAAAAGCGCGTGGGAGGTAACTTTTTCAGATCTTACGTGCGTAACTATACCTGGGTCTGTCCTCACATTTAGATGGTAACTCAGGCTGGGGCTAGAACGTCAGTTGGAATTTTCCTTCAGACGTTTGAAGGCTCTGCTGCATTTCTTCTCATTTCCAGTGTTGCTGTTGAAATGTTGACATTATTCGTTTCCTTGATATCTTGCATTAAACCTGTTTTTACCCTTTTAGAACCTTATAAGGTCAGCTGTCTGTCCCTAGTCCTCCAAAATGTGGTGATACTGTGTCTCAGCTTGAGTCTCTTCCACCTGTCATGCTAAGCACTTGGCAGCCCCGCTAACATTGGAAACTGATATCCTTTAGTTCTGGGAAGTGTTCTTTAATTATTTTAAACCCTTTATTCTTAAAATTTTATATTTCTGGAACTCTTTTTTCCATAAATATTGAGCCTTCTGATCTGATCCTCTTCTTTTTTCTTTTTCCTATTTTTACTTTTTTATTTCTTTGGTTCTATTTTCTTACTTTCTTACTTTCTTTGTTTTTTTTTTTTTGAGAGAGTCTCACTATATTGCCCTTGGTAGAGTGCCGTGGTGTCTCAGCTTATAGCAACCTCAAATTCTTGGGCTTAAGAGATTCTTTTGCCTCAGCTTCCCAAGTAGCTTGGGACACAGGCACCCACCACAATGCCCCGATATTTTTTGGTTGTAGTTGTCATTGTTGTTTAGCAGGCCCAGGCCGGGTTCAAACCTGCCAGCTCCAGTGGATGTGGCCGGAGCCCTAGCTGCTGAGCTACGGGCGCCAAGCCTAATTTTCTCACTTTCTGTTAAGTCTTTTATCTCTGTGACTGCTTTTTTATTTCTAAAATATCTTTTTTCATTCTCTGAGTGGTTTTTTTGCATCGTATCTTACTTCATGAGTTCACTAACCCCTGGCTCTCTCTAAGGACATTGATGCCATCTTCCCCCGCTTTCTTTTCCATGCACGGTCTCTGTCCCTTGGGGCCTCTGTCTTCACTCTAGAAGATTCCTCGACATGCCTGCTCATCTTTGGCTGTCACTCTGCTCACATTTAAGAGCAAGGCGAGCTGCCTGGGAGACTATGTCTCATTGGTAGGGCTCCATCAATGTGGCTTCACCGTAGGGTGATGTTACTAAGCCATGTCGTTGGAGAGACTCCATGTCACCCTCCGCAGACATGTTCCCTTGGGCTGGTCAGCGTCCTCAGAGAAGGCTTTTCCAAATCTCTTATTAGAAGTCTTTTTTTTTTTTTTTTTTGTTAAGACAGAGTCTCACTTTATCGCCCTGGGTAGAGTGCCGTGGCGTCACAGCTCACAGCACCCTCCAACTCCTGTTAGGTGATGCTCTTGCCTCAGTCTCCCGAGTAGCTGGGACTACAGGCACCTGCCACAACACCCGGCTAAAATCTCCTACTAGAATTCTAATAGCCAAGCAAAGGGAGACACGTGGGGATCTCAACATTCACTTTTCCTCTTTGTTCACTGTAACACTCTAGGCCTTAACTTACCCCAGAGAGTAATTTCTAGTCTTTTTCCCTGGTGGTGAGGGGCGATCATCTGGAGTCTGGGGACCCAAGCCGAAAAAGCCTTTCCATCTCTTCTTGTCCTATCTCACACACCTTCACTCCACTTCAGAGGAACCTGACACTACCACTTGCACATGCTTCAGAAGTTGCTTCCTGGCAATTTTCTGCTAATTTAAGGTTTTTGGGTAGGCCATACCAGTTAGCTCGCACCCTCTGCTTTCCAGCCTCCAGACCTTCACCGGTACCTTTTCCCTCTCTGCATTCTAGTGGCTAGGAAGGCTCAGGAGAGACTGTCTTATTTCCCCCTTACTCGCAGAGAGGATGTGTCTCTGCTCTCTCCTTTTTTGGAATGGATTTGTTTCTGATTCAGTCACTGGTGAGGTTACCTTTCAGGGAACTGTAGTGTATATGGGGTCTTTGGTCTAATTTGCAGTTTTTTGTTTTTTTTTTGAGGCAGAGCCTCAAGTTGTCACCCTGGATAGAGTGCTGTGGCATCACAGCTCACAGCAACCTCCAATTCCTGGGCTCAAGCGAGTCTCCTGCCTCCACCTCCCAAGTAGCTGGGACTGCAGGTGCTCACCCCTTTATTTTTATTATTATTTTTTTTATACTTATTATGCCACAAATTCATAGGGAACAGGTTCCAGCCCCACACTGGTTCTCACAAAGTGAGCTTCTCTGGGTGGGGCAGGGGTTAATGGCTTCCTTCCCTGTTAATCATTTCCTTCCTTATTTCTGGAAGGTATCTGGGCTCTTAGGGTGCTTAATGTGCTTAGTACTCACATTAATTCTCTGGGCAAGACTCTTGTTGACAATGCCAATAGCAGGCTGTCACAGTGACCCCGTAGGGCACTCTGTTTTGAACAGTGCCCGTTCGCTGATGTCTGCAATATCACCTTTCTTGCAGATTTGCACGTATGGACTCTCCTCTTTCCCCGTGTTGGCCATTTTGGTGACTTTCCAGAAGATGACAGTTCTGCTAACTCTCACCTTTTGTGGCTTAGACTTGTTCTCTTGTCTTCTGCATACGCAGCTCACTGGAGCCCAAGCTCGGGGCCATGGACAGGCAGATGCCGCAGGACGATTAGCAGCTGCGGAGCTCACCTCTCTGGGCTCATTCTCTTACCCTTTTGGGCTCTGGGGATCTTCTTTACTCTTTTAGCTTGACATGGTTTAAAAAGGTTTTTTAAAAATATGAAAATAATAAGTATAAAAAGTTATGTTTGGGAATTCTATCACAGGGAGTTTCCACAGACCCGCCCGCAGCCCAGGGAACGTCATGCAGCGCTCGGGGGAGGTTTCCCTCGGCAGCTGGAGAAGCTCACTGGTGAACGGCACGTGGCAGGTGCCGTGGGAAGTGGTGCAGAGCGATGTGAGAAGCTTGGGTTTAAAGCTCTTTTCAGTGAGTCATGCTTTCAGAGGGCAGTGTGGGTCTTCTGGTCACCAACTGAAGCTGTGGGGTGGCTGCCAGGCTTCCCCCAGCCTCTCTGGGGACAGGTCTGTTAGGTATTAGGAGTCCTGGCCTTGATGCTGGGTTTTTACACGAGTTGAGGAAGTGGCATCCATCCCTGCCCACAAACTGCGTGTGGATTTTGTGAGGACTTTCTTTGCGTACATGTGGTATCAGTTTTCACAAAAGGTATGCATGGACCTTTGTTCCTTTTTTTTTTTTTTTTTTTTTGCAAATCAGTGTTCATTAGTGTTTCTGCATTTACCATGTGACCCAAGACAACGCTTACTCTTCCAATGTGTGTCAGAAAAAAAAAGGCTGCACACTCCTGAAGCATAGGCCTATAGATGCCTCTGATGTATGGCACGAGAGCAGGTGTCTCATGAGGCGGTGTGAAGCATTTCATGGCCACAAACACTAGCAACTCTGTGAGGGACCCATCCGCGCGGGGCGCCCAGCACTGCCGTTCAGCCCTGATGACCCCAGAATCACAGGGCTCAGCTCGGATTCATGAGCAGCAGACGTGTGACAGCAGCCGTCTCAGACGTTTATGTCTTCTACTGTTCACTTTTCCTCCGTGCATGGAATGGAAGTAAGATCAAACCTTGGCCACATTTGACCTCAGGTCCCATTAGTTCTCATTCACAGTCAAGGTCTGGTGAAGAAGTAAACCGTAGGCACGCTGGGTGGATTGGGATAGTCAGTGGGAAAATGGCTCTTTATTGTTGGATGCTCTACCCGCCCACTGATCCTGCTCCTGGGGATATGGCAAAGGGTGGGCAATCGATGGCCCCAGACATTTTCCAGGAAAGTGTTCTGCTTTGCAAAATCCTATATTATGAAACCAACAGTTTTAACTAGTTTTTCTTTCTTCTGTGATGTTCTGTTCTGTGACATGACTGTTTCTCCAGTCACAGAGAACATCACTCCAGGTGATCTGGTTTTCATATAAAAAGAATCATTTTAAAAAGTCTTCCAACTACAGAGTGTTGGCTGGTTCCCTTCGCGCACGCATGCGCTTCCTTCCGCATCCTGACCGTGCCGTCCGTGCTGCCCACTCACTCTGGTTTTCTTCACAGGTACTGCGATTGCTTTGCCAGCGGGGACTTTTGCAACAACTGCAATTGTAATAATTGTTGCAACAATTTGCGTCACGAAATTGAACGGTTTAAAGCCATTAAGGTAATAAATTTCCATTAAATACATGCATTTTAAAAAGTGTTTAAGGCTTGGCGCCTGTAGTTCAGCAGCTAGGCACCAACCACATACATCGGAGCTGGCAGGTTCAAATCCAGCCTGGGCCTGCCAAACAACAATGACAACTACAACCAAAAATCAGCCAGGCGTTGTGGCGGGTGCCTGTAGTCCCAGCTACTTGGGACGCTGAGGCAAGAGAATCACTTAAGCCCAAGAGTTTGAGGTTGCTGTGAGCTGTGATGCCACAGCACTCTACCAACAGCAACATAGTGAGTCTCTGTCTCAAAAAAAAAAAAGTAAAAACAAACCAATCAGGATAAAGAGGTACGTGTGTTGGTTGGGCACGATGACTCGCCTCTGTAGTCCCAACACTTTGAGAAGCCAAGGGAGGAGGATCTCCTGAGCCCAGGAGTTCAAGATCAGCCGGGGCAACATAGAAAAACCTCTACAAAAATTTAAAAATTATCCAGGTGTTGTGCGGCACCTCTGGCTCAGTGGGTAGGGTGCCAGCCCCATATACCGAGGGTAGCGAGTTCAAACCTGGCCCTGGCCAAACTGCAACAACAACAAAAATAGCCAGGCGTTGTGGCGGGCGCCTGTAGTCCCAGCTACTCAGGAGGCTGAGGCAGGAGAATCGCTTAAGCCCAGGAATTGGAGGTTGCTGTGAGCTGTGATGCCACAGCACTCCACCTAGGGTGATAAAGTGAGACTCTGTCTCTAAAAAAAAAATTATCCAGGTGTTGTGGCGCATGTCTGGAGTCCCAGCTACTTGGGAGGTTCAGGTGGGAGAATTACTTAAGCCCAGGAGCTTGAGATTGCCCTGAGCTACGACTATGCCCCTGCACACCAGCCTGAGCGACCTAATAACACACTGTCTCTAAAAAAAATTATGTTTATTGTGTGAGAAAGGCATGGCCAGTGATTGGTTGAGCCCCTGGGCTCTGAGGTCAGCATGGGGTGTTTGACTCTGGATCCAACTCTGTACCGTCTATTATTTAACCTCTTGGTGTTGGGTTTCTCCATCTGTGAGACAGCAATGACAGCAGTGACAGCAATGACAGCAGTAGTTTTGTTTATTTTTTGAGATAGTCTCATTTTGTCACCTCGGCTGGAGTTCAGGGGTGTCATGATAGCTCACTGCAACCTCAAACTCCTGGGCTTAAGCAATCCTCCCGCCTGAGCCTGGCTGATGTTTCCATTTTTTTGTAGAGACAGGGCCTTGCTCTGGCTCGGGTGGAAGAGTGGTAGTTTTTACTTCCCAAGGTTGCTGAGAGGATTAACTGAGGGACTGTATCTGTATAAATCACATAGAAAGATGCCGGGGTGTGGCGTGTTCTGTCCAGTCAGGGTGAGCTGTTAGAAAAATGTCATGATCTCTCCACTGTCTGAGGAAACAGGTCCCAGAAATGTAGGAAGGGAAGATGTCCTCATAGGGACAACGATTTTCTTTACATTTTTAATATCCATTAATTTTCTACAGTGAATATATATAACTTTGAAACTGGGAAAACAAGCAACGCCAAGAGAAACTGTGGTTACAGTAAATCTTTTTTTTTTTTTTTTTTTGAGACAGAGTTTCACTTTGTCACCCTGGGTAGAGTGCCATGGCATCACAGCTCACAGCAACCTCCAACCCCTAGGCTTAGGCGATTCTCTTGCCTCAGCTTCCCTACAGTAAATCTTTTTTTTTTTTTATCATGCTAAAAGAAGTTTCCTACAATAAATCTTTATGTGTGGAAGTGGGCTCGGTGCCCGTAGCACAGTGGTTACAGTGCCAGCCACATACACCGAGGGTGGTGGGTTCAAACCCGGCCCAGGCCAGCTAATCAACGACAACCAAAAATTAGGCGTGCGGGTGCCTGTAGTCCCAGCTACTTGGGAAGCTGAGGTAAGAGAATCTCTTAAGCCCAAGAGGAGTTGGAGGTTGCTGTGAGCTGTGATGCCAGGGCACTCTTCTGAGGGTGACATAGTGAGACTCTGGTCTCAAAAAAAAAAATGTGTGGAAGTGAATTAAAATGAAACAAGGAGGGATTTACCTCTCTGAGGAAACTCACTGCTGTCTGTGGTGCCTTCTAGAATAACAAGGGAATTCAAATGAGAAGGCTTCTATTGAACATTAGTTTTGAATAATAAAGCACATCTTTTGCTTTAGTTGAATATCATTGTATTTGTCTTAAAACCAATTTATTTATTGTAAGACTATTACTTACATTAGTTATTATTCATTATTACTATTATATGTATATACATAAGTATAGTTATAAAGCACACTTTGATGGAGCTTCCCATTTTTCTATCCTAGGCATGTCTGGATAGAAATCCAGAAGCTTTCCAGCCAAAAATTGGAAAAGGAAAGTTGGGAGATGTGAAGCCTAGACATAACAAGGGGTGTAACTGTAAGAGATCAGGCTGCCTTAAGAATTACTGCGAGTGCTATGAGGTTAGTAACCAAGCCCCTAGTAATAGAAACCAAACAAAATGAAAACTAGCCGAGCACCATGGGGGGCGCCTGTAGCCCCAGCCACTCGGGAGGCTGAGGTAGGAGGATCGCTTGAGTCCAGGAGTTTGATTCCAGTCTGGACAACATAGCAAAATCCTATCTCTACAAAACCAAACATCCCCCCGACTCCAATCCACAACAAATTATTTTCTTCCGCTCAGGGATTCTAAAGGGGGACTCATATTACTCTGCATCAAGTGAGTCAACTGAGGGCCCCTTCTGGAGCATGTGGCATCCCCAGCGCCCACCCTGAGTGACCAGCAGAGGGGGCCCTGCTGTGGCTTTGCCCCTCTGCGCCGCCCATCCACACGGGGCCCTCACAGCAGCCTGCAGTCCCGAGCTCCAGGGCTGTGCCTCTGCTGCTCTGAGTAGAGCGAGGACCCCCTGGGTGGGGCCAAGAAGTAAGTTCAGTCTCCATCTGCTCCAGGTCCCCCTGGCATTTGCACACTAGCATCCAATTGCCCAGGAACTCTGGGGGTGACTCCTCCCTGACTCACAAGCCCAGCAGACACACTGACAGAACAAGGTGCAGATGAGTCTGGGACAAAGCTCTTTCTTTTTTGTTTTTTTGAGACACAGCCTCAACCTGTTTCCCTGGATAGAGTGCTGTGGCATCACAGCTCACAGCAACCTCCAACTCCTGGGCTCAAGCGATTCTCCTGCTTCCGCCTCCCAAGTAGCTGGGACAACAGGCGCCCGCCACAACACCTGGCCATTTTTTGGTTGCAGCCATCATTGTTTGGCGGCCCGGGCTGGATTCGAACCCGCCAGCTCAGGTGTACGTGGCTGGCGCCTTAGCCCATTGAGCCACAGGTGCCGAGCCAAAAGCTCTTTCTTTTTCTCAAGGGCTTAATGACAGCAGAGGGACTGGCTTTCCCCTTCCCTTTACCCCTTCTTTGTCCCCTCTCTTATCTCTTTTTTCCCTTTGATGAAGGAAAGGAAAAAGGAAAAAGGCGGGAACCCTCAGGCCCTATCAGTGAAGCCTGAGAAAACCTTCCTTGAAAGCCTCTTTTTTGCTTGCTTGAGGTCTTCTGGGGGTACCTGTGAATTTTACTTTTGAAAGGTTGTCACAGAAAAGTCCTCATGATTCTGGGGACACACATTGGAAGCCCTGAGTCAGCGGACTCAGCAATCCCCCAGCTAGGATTTTGAAAAGACAGTCAAAAATAGCGTAGAGGTAAGAAATGAGACAGTGAAGGGCATCACCCGCTGGGACACTTTTAGATGTACCCACAGCATCTCCTCTCTGCTCTAGCAGGTGTCCCCTGGCTGCCTCCAAACAGTGACACAGCCCACTTTCTGCAGGCCAAGCCTGTGCTGGGCATGGCCCACGTGTGAATAAAAGAGGGCAGACACCCTTGGAGATGCACCTCCGAGATGGGAAGAGCTCAGGGAAATGTTGGCACTGAAGGAAAGAGGAAGCCAAAACCCAGTTGCCGGCGCCCCCTTTGGATTGCCTCTAAGGCCTACACAAGCCCAAGTGGGCTCCGTGTGCAGCTGGGACACCCCAGCCCCCAGGGCACGGCATTGCCAGGAGAGACTAGAAACAGAATCCACTGCGGGGAAGCAGGAGGAGTCACCCCGGGGAACGCCCGGCCCTGCCACTCTGGGGGTAGGTTCAGATTCTTCCCGTCTGTACCTTTTCTGAGACCCTCGGGTGGTGAGAGACAGAGCCATCAACCAAAGCAGCTTTATTCAAAACACAGTCAAGTGAAGCAGTTTGCTAGCTCCCCAGTGAAGAAGGGAGAGTCACCCCCGCCCTCTCTGCTGGGCACACACACTGTGTTGTCAGCACTGTGTCCCCATAGTAGCATCACGTGGAAATGTACCTTGCTCTGTCACATCACTGTCATTCACTTCTCTTGGCTTCAGCTTTTTTTTTAAATGAAAATTGCAGATCTCACACCCACACAAACATAAGCAAAAAATGATTTAAGGTCCCAACAGAACTTGTCACTTTTCGATGATCTGTAAGGCAACTTAATTATATCAAAGGATTTTTTATTACCAGGCCAAAATTATGTGTTCTTCTATTTGCAAATGCATTGGCTGCAAAAATTATGAAGAAAGCCCAGAACGAAAAACTCTAATAAACATGCCAAACTACATGGAGACTGGAGGTTTCGAAGGCAGCCATCATTTGTCACCAACTAAATTTTCAGGACTTCCCAAATTCAGAAAAGATAGGTAGGTGCTCTCTAAACTAAACCCTCCTAAAAGGGAAAAGAGGTTAATCTGAGAGGAGAGTTAAAGACAATGTGTAGGCTGCAGGGGTGAGTTGGGGGGGGAAGAAGGGAGCCATTCTTCCCCTCCTGGGGCCAATCCGCCTTTCCCTGGAGGGGCCCACTGGCTGCCTAAACCTGCTTTGTCCTTTCATCCTCTTGACTCAGCCTTTGTGTCTTCACTGAGTCATCAGTCTTTTGTACCAGACAAAAGGACCCTGCCACTACACTCACCGACAGGGCCTGCAGTGTTCCCACGCTGTCTTGGAATTAACACAGAACCACTTCATGTGGTAAAGAGTGGTCTTCAGGGCGGACACCTCAACTGCTCTTTGTTGTGGGAGTGACGGCAAAGGGACGTGCTCGGCACGTATTGCAAGTGTGGGGCCAGATTGGTTGGATATTTCCTCATTTAATGATATTAAAGCCATACTATAATCCTAGTGGGCCTCAGAGGTTGAGCAGTAATTTTTCTGTATATTAGACTTCATTCACCCATTTCAAAACATTCTTTGAGTTCATTGTAATGGGTCATATCATGATAAAGCACTAGATGTCATTAATTAACAAATATCATTTTATAAAGCCAAATTCATGCTTATTTGATTAGAGAAACATCAGAAATACTCATCATTGTGACCTGCAGAGGTCTTTAGCAGTAAAAATTTACCAGAACGTGGCTGCGTCTTCTGTGAAACAGCGAGTGAAGCGTTGTCACCCGACACCAGGCAGCCATGTGTCCTGCGGAATGTGGTTGGGTCCACACATTGGAGTCTGGTCTCCCTGAGTCACAGCTCCTGCTCCCTGGGGGCAGCCCTATCCTTTCATCCTCAACAAAAATCATTGTGTATTATATTTATAGAATGATGTTAACAAATCTTGGGCAGCGCCTGTGGCTCAGTGAGTAGGGCCCTGGGCCTGGCCAAACTGCAACAAAAAAATAGCCGGGTGTTGTGGCGGGCACCTGTAGTCCCAGCTAAGGCAAGAGAATTGCTTAAGCCCAGGAGTTGGAGGTTGCTGTGAGCTGTGACGCCACGGCACTCTACTGAGGGCAATAAAGTGAAACTTTGTCTCTAAAAAAATAAAAAATAAATTAAAAAATCCAACATTTAGCTCTATTTTCATAAATCAGCACTTTTAGTCTTCTATGAAGTTTTCCTGAACATTCTTCAATAGGAGCACTACTTGGGTAGATGCCTCAAGCACAGTTGGCCCTAGAGTTCAGTGGGAAATGGTGGGTCCTGCTCGGATACGATGCAGGAGTGACTTGTCTCTTGAGGCCTCTATAGAGGTCCAGGGGCATCAGGGGCAAGGCCGTCCTGACCGTATGACCCCAAGGCGTGCCATGGAGAGTGCCCAGAGCCATTCAGAATTTCCTAGCTCCAAATGTCCCTATACCGTCATTTACCTACTGCTGACTTCACCCATGGGTCTCGGACCAAAGCTGCGAAGCATGTCAGGGGGGCTTTGTCTCCTCTGAGACCCCGTTTCAGCAGTCCCCTCCCAGGGCATGGGTTTGACATGGTAGCCCAGGACCCTCTGGGTTTGTTTGTCAGTGGACCTAATTTTGAGAAAAGTTAGAACTGTCTTAAGAGGGATGTCAGGAAAATAACAGGTTTACTTGTATTTTTCTTTTCTTTTCTTTTTTATTTTTTTGCAGTTTTTGGCTGGGGCCAGGTTTGAACCCACTGCCTCTGGTACATGGGGCTGGCGCCCTACTCATTTGAGCCACAGGCGCCACCCACCTTCTCGGTATTTTTATAAAAGCGGTTAATAGTTGCTGGTATTAGGAAGACGGTGTTGGGTTTTATCTGCGACGTTCTTTAAAATAGCAGCGTTCTGGGCGGCGCCTGTGGCTCAAAGGAGTAGGGCGCTGGCCCCATATGCCCGAGGTGGTGGTTTCAAACCTAGCTACAGCCAAAAACTGCAAAAAAAAAATAGCAGTGTTCCGTTGCATGTTAAACATACTCAGAAACACACAAGCAGTGTTCTGTTGCATATTAAAGATACTCAGAAACAGCGAGCTGGTGAGCACAGCCTTTAACTGGTCTGTTTCTAACAGGCAACCTTCCTCCTGCATCTCCTGGGAAGTGGTGGAGGCCACCTGTGCCTGCCTGCTGGCTCAGGGTGAGGAGGCGGAGAAGGAACGCTGCTCCCAGGGCCTGGCGGAGCAGATGATCCTGGAGGAGTTTGGAAGGTGCTTATCACAGATTCTGCACATTGAATTTAAATCCAAAGGGCTGAAAATTGAGTAGATTACCATGTACCATGCTGTGAGCATGGTTAGTTTTTCCCAGTTGTCTGAAGGAAGGCTCTAGTTAGGAAGGTCATCCAGGAACACAGGCCAGGGCTGCAGTCACGACAGGTGGTTAACACTAGCCATCCCTGTGCATTCAGAGCTCTCTAAAGGATGTGATGAAAAAAACTCCCTATCTTGGGGAAGGTGTGATGCCCTTTGGCCCAGAGTTGACCTGAAAGGCCGTCTGCACAGCAGGAGCCAGGGGATGAAGTGGCAGGCGGCCTCATCCTCCGGGAGCTTTCCTCTGGAGGCTCCCTGTACAGAAACTAATGTTCCTTGTTTGCTTGTTTGCTTTTCAAATTATTTAGAAATAACTTCTTTGGATGGACTGTTAATGATACAACTTAAACTCCCTGGGAATTTCTGAACATCCAAAGAATTTCTGTAGCATAGACATCCCCCCCACTCCAAGTTGAACAAGTTGTCATTCTTTCCCAGGCCCCGGGGAGACAAGGCAGTGGGGTTGGGCCAGGCCGGTGGCAGCAGTGTCTTGAGTTACAGGATTTATAATTACCCAGTTTGTTACATGCTTCTAATTGAATTGTGGAAAAACTCCATTATCCAATTAACTTCTCCATAATTATTGTTATAATATTGTTATTGTTTGTAAGATATAGTTACAAAATAACTAGCTTGTAGAAACCAGCAGGTAAGATTAATGTGAAGTTGACTCTTGGTTCTATTGTAAAAGTAAAGATGAATAAAAATTTCCAATGTCTTCAATGGTCGTAATTAACTTAGTTATATATACCCTTCCTGAAATATGTTGAAATAATGTTCTCTTGTGTTTCTTTGTTCATTAATGGTATTGACCATTTAGGGAATGTTTAGGAAACTCGGGTACAATGCCCCAGAGGAGGAAATCTGGCTGTAGGGCCAGCCCCAGGGCATATCAGGAGGCAGGAGCCAGGAGTAAGGGGCAGTTTGCTGAGCTGTGTTTGGAATAGCCTGGTGGCTGCGGTGGATAAAAGGGAATACTTGATTCTTCTCCTTTGCACCCCCCTTTTGACCCATGGGCGCTAGAGGAGCAGATAAGTGTGGGCTTAGCCAGCAGGGAGAGAGGAGCCTCCCATTACCCTGTGCCCTTGGGTTGGGAAGGTGACCTGAAAGGGGGGGCTTCTAAGCCACGTCCTGAGGGGCTTCCTTCCTTCTAGTGTCCTTCTCAGCAAAGTTGCCAGCAGTAATATTTGCAGCCACATGGGTTAGTCTACATTTTCTAGTAGCTACACTTAAAACATTGAAAAGACAGGCTGCCTTCGAGGGCGCCCCAGAGCGCATGTGTAACTGGGACTGCCGGCCCCACCTGCTGTGAGCTGGGCTAGGACCCAGGCTGGGCAACTTCCCAGGGGTTTACTTAGTTGGACTTAGGCCTCAGCTCTTAAACCAGGACTGAAATGCCTCATGGCGGTGTGAGCTGACAGGGACATCGCACTCTGCAGCACAGCTGTGCCCGCCTGTGCTCACAAGCACGCCTCTGTCCTCCCCAAGTTTCATGGGGTGGGCTGTGCTCTCAGGGCAAGTCCCACACTGTCGTCTTTTTGTGGTCAGTGAGAGACGTGCAGGTTGGGTTGGAGACAGCGAGGAAGGGCAAAGGGCTACTGAAGTGTACTTGACGGGAACTGGTTTGCTCTAAAGTTGCATGAGCTTTAACTCCTGGCTAAAGTACATTCACAACCTAGTTACAAATACTCCCATGCAAGTAAACTGCTTATTTGGGTATTGTGAAAAAACTAAATAAATAAATGGAAATGGAACAGGTGGAATTAGTTTTAATAATCTTTTATTTATCCCAGTATATCAAAAATACTATCATTTCAACGTGTAATCAAAATGAAAATGATTGAGATATTTCAGATTCTTTTGTACATACCAAATCTTTGAAATTCAGTGTGTATCTTAAATCCCAGCATATCACAATTGACATCGTCTGCATGTTCAGAATTCAGGAGCCTTGGTGCCACCCACGTAGAGGGAAGGAAGGGCAGCAGTGCCCTCCAGCACTATTCTGAGGCAGAATCGGACCCTCAGGTGGTGCTGGGCATGGACCCCCATTGCATGGGAGCCCGCCCGAGATCCTGGGCTGCTGTGGGATCACCCTGACTGCACCGGATGCACAGAGCTAGAGACCTATGGGAAGGCACCACCGGTCCAGGGTTCCTCAGCAGAGAAGAACTTAGGGAATGGCTACAGCTTGTAGGGCAGTGATTTTCAACCAGTGTGCCATGAGATCTTAGATGGCCCACAAAAATTTTTTTTTTTTGAGACAGAGCCTCAAGCTGTCACCCTGTAGAGTGCTATGGCATCACAGCTCACAGCAACCTCCAACTCCTGGGCTTAGGTGATTCTCTTGCCTCAGCCTCCCCAGTAGCTGGGACTACAGGTGCCTGCCACAGTGCCTGGCTATTTTTTTGTTATAGTTGTCATTGTTGTTTAGCAGGCCCTGGCTGGTTTGAACCTACCAGCCCTGGTGTACGTGGCCAGCACCCTAACCACTGAGCTACGGGTGCCAAGCTGGGTCCAGTGCTCTTTATCCCTTTACAAAACCTCAGCCTGACACCTGAAGTCCTACCAGTGTCTAATTTCAGGGGAGTGGGGGGATGTAATTTAAAACCCTAATAAACAAGTTATCATATGGAGTAAGTTAAAATAACAGTTTAGGAAATTGAAAGGTTGGGTCCTCAAGATCAAGAAGAAAAGAGGGCGGCGCCTATGGCTCATCGAGTAGGGCGCCGGCCCCATATACCAAAGGTGGCGGGTTCAAACCCAGCCTCGGCCAAACTGCAAAACAGAAAAATAGCCGGGCATTGTAGCAGGCGCCTGTAGTCCCAGCTCCTTGGGAGGCTGAGGCAAGAGAATCACCTAAGCCCAGGAGCTGGAGGTTGCTATGAGCTGTGTGACGCCAGGGCACTCTACCGAGGGTGATAAAGTGAGACTCTGCCTCTACAAAAAAAAAAAAAGAAGAAAAGAGAAGAGAATTCAGAGCACAGCAGGTTGGGGGCAGCAGGAGTCCATCCTGCGGGTGCAGCTCTCCTTGGAGTGGGCACAGGGTGGCAGAGTGACAAGCCTGGGGCCTCTGAAAAGGAGAGGTGCCGAGTGGCAGTTCCTCACAGCCCCTGCCCCTCTTCCCTCTGCCTGCCCCCGCCCCCACAGAGGTGGGAGCAGCATGGGGTGCTGCCTGGCTCCGACCCCTCGACCCCTCGTCCCTCGTCCCTCCTGCAAGGTGGTTCTTCCTGCTCAAAGATCTGAGGTTTTCCTCTGTCCCACAGAAATGCAGAAGCTTGTCCACCCTGTCAGGGCTGTTGTGCCCCTTAGAATGTGCTTTTTTTTTTTTTTTGGCTGGGGCTGGATTTGAACCCACCACCTCTGGCATATGAGGCTGGTGCCCTACTCCTTTGAGCCACAGGCACCACTTAGAATGTGCTTTTTAAATTGTATGGCTCCTTAACAGAATGAACTATAGACCATTATTTGACAACTGAGAAACACTGGATTCCTAGCTTCTGACTGGACAGCTGACTTCAAAACATGTCACAACAGTCTCACTTTTGCATTGTAATAAAAGCAAAAGTTTCATGGGCTGGACGTTAGCAACTAATTAGCTCTGATCCTTTGTATCTTGCCAGGACTTTAATGCCCATGGGAGGGTTTCCTTAGCCACCAGCGCCCTCCCTTCCCTCTCCCAGCTCTTTTCTTCCTTCCTCTAGGCGCTTCCTAAGTGTAAGACTCTTCCTTCTAGTCGGCCCTCCCCTGCCGCTCCATGCCCAGTACCCGCAGGCAGCAGCTCCCGGCTCCTTGTCCTGCCTGGGTTACAGAGCAAGTGAGGAGATGACGGGCTTTGATGCCGTTTGGCTTTGACCACCTCCTGATTGCTCCAGCATGGCTGTAGGCAGCTCCAATTGTGTTCTCTCTGGGAAGAAGTCTCTTTCTGTAGTTGCTGAGAATTGTCACCTCAGCCCTCAGTTGACCAGAAAATGGCATCACAGCTGCTCCTTGTCCCTCACTTCCTTTCCCTCACCTTCCAGCTGCCATCACCTGCCCCTCTTTATTTATAAAGGAAGGAAAGGTGATGGAGGCAGAGGAGGGCCCAAGACAGCTGTGTACCACTGACCCCAGAGCCACAGGTTTGCATGATGGCCGGCCCCTTACAGATGCCACTCACAGGCCTCCCTCCAGCGCTGCTTCAGGGCGCTTTTTTTCTTAGGGGGCTACAGTTCAGGGAGGAGGTCCAAACCTGCAAGCAGAACTGGACTGACAAGTCTTCCCATCAGGGCAGCAGGGGGACGGGAGGCGTCCCGGGCAAGGAGAGTCCAGGCCAGGATCCTGTGGGATCCAGGGAGTTTCCCAGTCATTGGGAGAGACACGTACAAAGGTCTTAGGTGGGCACAGCTGGGCACCCCTGCAGTCGGACAGTGGCCTAGAGCAGTGAGGGCAGGACGCTGGCACAGGTGAGGTGGGGCGTGTCCCTGGGAAGAGGAGAGGATAGAAGGGGCAAGGCTGAGCTGTGGGCCCCAGTTCCGCAGCAGCAGCTGCAGGGAGCTTGCTGGGAGCAGTTCTGGCCCACCCAGTCTTCCTGACCCAGACATGCTGGGGAGGGGCTGGTTCCAGAGGCTTGTGTCCCAGTGAGGCCTCAGGGATCCCTGTGCCTGCTCAAGTCAGAGGGAAAGAAAGTTAAGGGAATGGGAGGATAAATGACATGGGGAGGTGACAGGGAGTGAAGGGTGGGCCCAGGTGTTTAGACCAACAGGTGGGTGGCATCCAGGCACCCCAAACTGGGAGTGGATACCTGGGTCGGAAGCACAGAGACTCAAGCCACTCAAGGCCAGACCTCGGCACACCAGAGTGTGGAGTGTGCAAGAGCAGGGAAGAGCCAGGGAATGGCCCATGGAAGGAGGGAAGGCGTGTTTGGCACCAGCAAGCGTCCCTTGACGCAGGTCTTAGGCAGCAAACTACCAACAGGGGTGAAATGTGGGAAGACACCTGCCACTTCCACGTCACAGTCTGCTTTGGCCAACAGGCCTTCACGCCTTTTTTTTTGCAGTTTTTGGCCGGGGCTGGGTTTGAACCTGCCATCTCCGGCATCTGGAGCTGGTGCCCTACTCCTTTGAGCCACAGGCATCGCCTCACACCATCTTTTAACATCAAAGATGGGTGTGTGGCTCCTCTGCCCCACCTGTGCCCTTTTTGGGTCTTCGGGTATGATCTTTTTCTTTCTGCTCAAAAGACCTGTCTCCGTCACTTTAGGGGAGCTGTTTCTACATGGTCCCTTTTACACAGCATTCTCCAAGCGCACGCATCCTGGGCTGTGAATACACTCGCCTCTCTGCTCTGGCCGACATCTCCCTGCGCCTCCATTCCGCCTCTCCTGCCCTACCCACGACACCTGCTCTCCTCACTTACCACCTTGGCAAGCACCGGCTCACTCATCTCTTACGTTCCTGGTGGGTGTCAGCTTTTCTCCCTAAACTGTCAACTCCACAAGGACAGGGTTCTGTCTGTTTTGTGTTTTTGCCTCAGTAACCAGACTTGCCTTCATAATTATGTTTGGCTTAGCTTAATATCAAACAACTTTATGTTCCCCGGACATGCATCAGAGATGCTCCGTGGTAGAATCTGGGTGTATAAATGACGTCTCGTCCTCATTACTACTAAGCTTTACTTCCAGAGCACACTGGTGGCAGTGGTGTGGGAAGAACAAGACAGTCACAGCTGGTTGCTATTTTTTATTTTGCCACTCAAACTGATCACAAGGGGATCTTAAATTACAGCAACACGACATCAAGGCAGAGAGAACGGGGATGCTTACTCTGCATAAACTGGCCTTAGGGTAGGCGGCGTCTTAACCTCTGACTGTCAAGCACAACGCATGGACGCACACGCGCAGGACAGCTTCGTCTCAGGACTGCCCCAGGTCTTCCGAGGAAACGGAAACTGCCGAGGGGAGGTCGGGCAGGCTGTCCAGGGCCCCAGTCTCTGCGAGGTGAAGAAAGAGCCACATACAAGCGGCGCGTCACAGGAGGCCTGGGGGTCATTCTCAGAGAGATCCTTAGGTTTAAACCCAGACTCCGCTATCCCCTCCTGTATTTCTCGTCTCTGAATGATTTAACTCTGGTGCTTAGTAAGCATTTCAAACTGTCGCATTTTTAAATTCATACTTTAAAGAAGTATAATTCGTGTTTGAATAATAAAAATTGGCATTTCCGGGCGGTGCCTGTGGCTCAGTGAGTAGGGCGCCAGCCTCATATACCAAGAGTGGCGGGTTCGAACCTGGTACCGGCCAAAATTGGTATTTCCTAATGAAATATTAAAAACAAACTGAAAGGGGCGGCGCCTGTGGCTCAAAGGGCTAGGGCGCCAGCCCCATATGCCGGAGGTGGTGGATTCAAACCCAACCCCGACCAAAAACTGCAAAAAAAAAAAAACTAAAAAACAGAAAATCCTGGCAGAGCACATCTGCCCCTTATAGGAACGGCCACCCCACTGGGATGCTTTGAGATTTCTAATGAACGCTGTCATTTCCAAGTCCCTGGACAGGCCTAAAGAATAAGCAACAGGCCTTAAATCCCCACCCAACTCTGGTCTCTTCCTTCCCTTCCACCAAGTCCTTCATACAACGCAGTGGAGCCCAAGTGCTTAACGCCTCTGATGAAAATAGCCACATTCATAAGAACCAAGAATTAACTTCGACTTTTCCAAACTGGGCAACAAAACTGTGATGAGCAAAACCTGATAAATGTCCCCACTGGAGAGACAAAGAGGTCAGCCAGCTTCTGCCCTGTCACCCCTTCCCCGCCCCCTAGTCCTCACTCCAGCCTCCTGCTGTTAACTCAGCACCTTCCCAAAGGTTGAACAGTGTCACCATGTCAACAAACTCGAGTCCCGGTGAGTGAGCTGCGCCCAAGGCCCCTTCTCTTCTGAGCGGCAGTGTGGGTCTGATGACCCTTCCAGGTTTGGCAGTATGACCCTGCCACAATCCCAGCCCCCTGCAGCTAGTTCAAGTGTCACCTGCTATGTCCTAACCTGCAGCAGGGTAGGGCTCGGTATTTATTTATTTATTTATTTTGTAGGGACAGAGTCTCTCTATCACCCTTGATAGAGTGCTGTGCTGTCACAGCTCACAGCAGCCTCCAGTTCCTGGGCTTAGGCGATTCTCTTGCCTCAGCCTCCCGAGAAGCTGGGACTACAGGCACCCGCCACAACACCCGGCTATTTTTTTGTTGCAGTTTGGCCCAGGGCCGGGTTTGAACCCGCCACCCTCGGTATATGGGTCCGGCACCCTACTCACTGAGCCACAGACACCGCCAGCAGTTGGTATTTAGAGGGATAATTGGCTACTTCCCAGGGGAAATTATGGAATCCTTTTATACGCCCAGTGGAATTATTTCACATACCTTTGAGGTGCAAGAAAGTCAGAAATTCAATTATCGTGCGCACAATGTTGTTCTCAGGCATTGGTCTCTCGAAGCTTCCTAGAAAACAGAAGACGAACATTTGCAGCTTTCACGGACTTCTGTGTCTCAGGCCATCACCACCCTATGGACGAGCTGGGCGCTGTGAGCTCAGCAGAACTGGTCCCAAGCGGCCTTGGGCATCACTGTGCTTCCTTCCCCACGGACCTCACGCAGGAGGTGGGAGGGATCTGGTTCAAGGCCCCGCTGTGCTGGAGGTCCCGGTGCCCAGGCTGCACCTCAGTCTGGAGGATTCCCCTTGCTGTCTCTCTGGCTGCCCCCCAAGCTTCCTCCTGGCTTTGGCTAGTTCTGTTTCTGGCTGCTGTCGCGGTGGTGAAGGCACAGGGTCCCAGTCAAGCCATGGCCAGGTCAGGCTCAGGCTGCAGCTACAGGCAGGTAGGTGGCTGGCAGGCACCCAACACCCACTGCCGCCCACAGAGTGCACCCAGAGCCCCTGGGGTTCCAGGCCTCCCACCTGGCTGCACTTCCTCTTCAGGCTGGAGTTCCCGCTTGCCAGAGAGGCCATGCTTGTCATTAAATGACCTGTGGTTGTGAACGGCATCTGTTTGCAGACCAGAGAAGAAATCATCTGAATGTTACTCTAGTTTCCACACGTGGCTGCTTGTAACCAAAGCACACACAACTCAGTCTCAAAAATAAAGTCAAACTATGGGGAACACAGCAGAGGGAAAGTGATTCCCTGTGGACCCGGAGCTAAGAACATGGGCACCTGTGCCAGGGCCACAGGGAATGTGACGGTTTGCATAGCTCTTGTGCCAGGATACAGATGCATGGAAGGGGCTGCCCAGTGAAAAAGGAGGAGTGGGACAGGCCCAGGGGCTCATGCCTGACACAGCAGGAGCACCGGTGTCCGGGAGCTTGCATCTAAGTGGGGTGTCTCCCAGGTAGCCACAGGTGCCCCTGAATCGTAAGTTGTGATGGAATCAGATATTTATGTTCAAAGACCACTCTGGCAGCTGTGGGAGAACGATTGGAGCCAGGCAGAGGAGGATGGAGAGGGAAGAAGGCAGGGAGTGTGTGCACATCACACAGTAGGTGGTGTAAGAAGTGGGGGTGGGGCCGTATGATTGCAAGCAGAGAGGTCCCGTAAGAAACTATCTCAGAGTCCAGGAAAGTGAGGGCTGTGAGCCCAGAGACACCGAGTGGAGAAGGGCTGGCTTTGGGCTGGGCAGGAAGAGAAGAGGCGAGGACCAGCGTGAGAACAGCTCAGGGTTTCTGGCTCCTTCGCCTGGGTGGATTGTGTCATCTTTGAGGCTATACTAAGGAAAATAAATTCATTTTTCCAGAAGAGAGAATTCTCGATCCTAAATTTGGAGAGGACTTGCAAATAAGCTGGCCTTGCAGAGGAGCCCTCAAGCACGGTCATAACAGCAGACGTTGCAAAAACATGGTTCGTTTTCTCGCTAACAGCAGAGTTACGGCGTTCTGTTAAGTCACGAAGTATCTGACAAGCCCCCAGTCTAGACATCCAGCTTCTGGGGATCAACTCAACAAGTATAGAAACTAGGTAGTAAAACTGAGTTGGTTTTCTTTCTAGTTTAGGACTCAATCGTCTCAATAAATCTGTTTTCAATATTCCAAATTAACACAGCTAAGTGGCTTCCTGACGATCCCCCCCTTTCTTGTGGGCCAATAATAGCACACAAAGATAAGGTCCCTTCTGTGTAACACACCAGGGCTGCGCAGGGCTGGGGAACACAGGCGCCCTTGGGCCAGGCCACCCCACTGGCAGTGAGACCACCACCAGGGACCCTGCTCTCACTGTTCCCGACCAACAGACCCTACCGGTGGCCCCATGCAGTTTCCGTCCCCCCACATCTGTGTTTCTCAAAGCTTAGCTCTGGAGGTCCACCAAGTGGTCCGGCAGAGCACACACCCGCAGTGTGGAAAGTCTGGGCACACGCTCTGGGACTGGGAACTGAGGTCTCTCCCTGTGGAGTTTTACAAGAGCACCGTTGTCCCTGTTTGCTCTGGTGGCCTGGAGCAGGACGCTAAGTTGTCTGCCTCCCTGAGCTGAGAGAAATAGGAGCTGGAGACAGGAGTTGAGAGCAACTGACTCCCAGGGCTTTGGAAGCCGAGGAATGGTTGAGAATGTGTGGGGGTCTGGGGACCCAGGAGAGGAGCCAGAGCAGAACCTTTAGGGTCTGTGACTCAGGAAAGTCAAGGGAAGCTTAAGCAAAGCCCAGGGTGGGCAGGGTGGCAGGGTGGTAGGGGCAGGAGAAGCTCCTGGAAAGAAGGGGTCTTCAGATCAAACGTGCCGAGTGGAGGAGACTGCCACTGCAGGCAGCCCCAGAAATGGAGAGAAAGGGGGATGCCAGAGGGTCTGCCCGGCTGTGGGTTCAAGAGAGAACAATGTACCCCACAGCTGGGAGCAGATGAGGTCAGAAGCCCCCCAGAGAATTAGCTCGTCTGCTGTGGTGAGGCAAGCAGAGGGAAGGAGGATGACAACCAGGGGTCTGGGGCTCCCTTCAGGCCATGGGAGAGGGTGCCACCTCCAGACCCCAAATACTGAAATCAACAGCTGGATAACCTACCTGGAAACCCTCCTGCCTCACTCTTGTGGAAATGCCCCCCGTGAACACTGAAATATTACTGTATCAAAATGATGGCTGGCCACACATATCTCGGTAAGAGCAGGATTAGCAAAACCAGCTACCATCAGCATGAGAAGGCTAGGGTCAGAGGCCATGCACTTAGCATCACTTACGTGGGCCCAGAAGGTAGCCGGCGCTGTTCAGGGTCCAGCCTCTCTTTTCCTTGACCTTGAATGGGAGAAAGGGGGTGTCAGATGGCAAGGACTGTGCCCAAAGAGAATATTAAATGAGAGGCACTCAGGTTCCAGGCACCATAGAGGAAGTGCAATGATGTGTGTTTGGAAGCCTCAAGAAATTCCATATTTACCCCTAAGTAACTATATGTGACATGAAAACAGGACTAATTGCTTTACCAAATGAGAGCCAGAGACCACAAACTTGCAGTGGATGCCACTTGTTTTTTTTTTTTTGAGACGGAGTCTCACTATGTCACTCTCAGTAGAGTGCCGTGGCATCATAGCTCACAGTAACCTCAAACTCTTGGGCTCAAGTGATCCTCCTGCTTAAGCCTCCCAAGTAGCTGGGACTACAGGCGCCCACCACAAGGCAGGCTATTTTCTTTTTTCTTGTAGTTGTCATTGTCGTTTAGGAGGCCCAGGCCGGGTTTGAACCCGCCAGCCTGGGTGTATGTGGCTGGCGCCCTAACCACTGAGCTCCCCGCGTCGAGCCCCCACTTGCTTTTTTTTTTTTTTTTTGGCCGGGGCTGGGTTTGAACCTACCACCTCCAGTATATGGGGCCAGCGCCCTACTCCCTTGAGCCACAGGCGCCAGCCCCCCACTTGCTTTTAAATGATGCTGAGACACGTTGCCCTCCGGGTCTCGCGGATCCTGACGACGGACCCGCGGTGCTGGGAGGAAGCACAGGCAGCGGGAAGAGCCCCACAGACCATCTGAAGGGAAGCCCCCTCCCCGCTCCCCGCTCCCCGCCCAGCCATCGGCGCCCCCACCCCGCTGGCCCCCGTGGATCCTTCTCCGGTCACCCCAGCCGGCAGCAGGAGCAGCGCTGCGGCTCGGGCCCCAGGCGGGCAGAGCTAACGCCCGGTCCCCTACCGCGCACCTCTCCCCTGCACTCCAGGCCGCTTCCTCCGCGGCCGCCCCACTCTCCAGAGCGGACGCGGCTTTGCGGGACGTCTGTCTCCGCTGCCACTTACCGGTGACCCGAGTCCCAGAGTGGCGGACAGGGCGGCGGTGAGGAGGAGGAAGGCGGGCAGGAGGGCGCTGCCTCTGGCCATCTGGAAGGGAAGGGAGGGCGGGCGGGTCGGCGGGCACGGCCAGGGCAGCCAGGTGCGCACGTCGGGGCGGGGCGCGGGGTCAAGAGGCCCCGGGGGGCGAGGCGGGGACGTGGGCGCGGGGCACCCGGGAGCGACACAGGCATCCGGAGGAGGGCAGAGGGGCGGGAGCTCGCGGGGTCGTCCTCCGGGAAAAGGAGACCAAAGGGGGGGCCCGCGGCCGCCTCCCGCTGGACTGGACTCCGAGGGGCGCGACGCGGGTACCTTGAGCAGCAGCTGTGCGGGGCTGGGGCGGCGCGGGCCGGGGTCGCGGGCCGAGTCGGGCGCGTCGGGGCTGGGGCGGCGCTGGCCGGGCGCTCACCGCATGGCGCGACCGGGTGGCGGAGGCTGGAAGCGAGCGGGCCGGGTGCCCTCGACGTGTCCGCGGCCGGAGTCGCAGCTGCCGCCGCCGCCGCCGCCGCCGCTATTTATGCGGCTCGTCCAGAACCAGCGGCCGCCGCGTCACGGGGCTCAGCGCCGCCGCCCCCCTCCCCTCCCCTCCCCTCCCCCTGCCCTCCCCCTGCCCCTCCTCCCCCGCCGCCTCGCCAAGCCCGACGCGGGTGGGAGTGACCGGAACTCAAGTCTTGGGGCCGCCCCGCAATCCTGCATTACGGGGCGGGGGCTGACGCAGGTGGCGGAGGGCTCCCATCCTCCTGCAGAGAGACTCCCCTAAATCCGCGAGAAAAACCCCCAAACACGGCGAGAGAGTCCCCAAACCGTGGTGGGACCAATGGTGCGGAGACCACCCCGTCTCCCCACCTGGACCCTCCCTCTGGGCCGACTCCCGTCAGCCATCCCAGCCCCACCGTCTCCAAAGCCCGGGCGCCCCAGGCCCCAGACAGCGGGCGCGTCAGGGACCACCCCTTCATCCAAGCCAGGCCCGGGAGACAGGGCGAGGTGCCAGGCTGGACTGAGGCTTCAGGTCTCCTGGCCGTCGATGGGGCAGTGCGGTGGCGGGGGCAGGAGCTCCAGGCCTCCCTGGGCCCAGCGACCCCAGTCTTGTTTTGCCACAGGAAGCATTCAGTCAGGGGGTGCGCTGTCGGGCTGGGGCTGCTTGCCTAACCCCAGCACAGGAGCTGTGGCCCTTCTGCCACTTTTAAGCTCTGCCTGTCCCTGTGCCAGTCCCAGCTGCCTGGTCCACTTACAAGAGCATGTTTTGAGCAGGTTCTGGTAGTGGTTGAGGCTTCTGACCCTGCCTGGTCCAGAGCTGAGACCAGCCCAGACTCCCAAGGCACCAGGGAAGGGCAGGTGAGCACAGCAGCTGGGAGAGGCTGTGCTGGGCGGATGGCAAAGAACACACCGGAGCAAGGCCCTCAGCCTGTTGGGGACACCTCCCGGGCTGCACCAGGCCCAAGGATGGCACAGTGAGGGACACAGACCCAGGCTCTTCTTTCGTCCAGTTCACGGACATCAAGGGCAATGCAGGTGTGGCACCTCCAGGTTCCTGCAAAGGGAGCAGCCTGGCAGCTGCTGGTGCCTGGCTGGACGCCATGGACATCTGAAACAGTGGCCGTGGGGACACCACCGACCCCTGCCCCAAGCTGAATTTACATTGGTCGACGTCATCTGGTCTGGGACCCTGGGGTCAACAGGGTACCGCACAAATGGTTATAATGACGGTGCCATCTTACAGGTCTTCCTTTTTTTTTTTTTTTTTGAGACAGAGTCTTACTATGTCACCCTCCGTAGAGTGCTATGCAATCATAGCTCACAGCAACCTCCAACTCCTAGGCTTTAGCGATTCTCTGTAGCTGGGACTACAGGCGTCTGCCACAATGCCCAACTATTTTGTTGTTGTTGTTGCAGTTTGTCCTGGTTGGGTTTGAACCCACCAGCCTCGGTGTAGGTGGCTGGTGCCGTAACCTCTGTGCTACAGGCGCTGAGCTAGTCTCTTCCTTTTTTAGTCTTTGAAACCTTTGTGCAGATGCTGGGGGCTGCCCTCACCAGGGAGCCACTTGCCTCCACATGGGTGAGGAAGGACTTGGGGCACACAAGGACTCTGGCCAGGTCAGCTGGTCGGTTAGGAAGGTACAGGGCTCCAGCCTGTGCCGCCAAGTGCCCACTCTGGCTCATGGGAGAGAAGCAGGGATGTTGGCAGGAGACCTGGCTGGGAGAGGGGTCTTAGGAACAGACTTCTGGTGCAACAGGGGTTAGAGTGGGAATGTTCTCAGGAGTACATTTTGACTGCCAGTCACTCCTATTTGAGATTTTGTGATGTGGGCCATTCTCATTGGGGTTAGGTGATATCTCCGGGTGGTTTTGGTTTGCATTTTTCTGATGATTAGGGACGATGAGCGTTTTTTCATATTTTTGGTAGCCATTTGTCTTCTTTAGAGAAAGTTCTATTCACATCTCTTGCCCTGTGATGTAAGGGATTGTCGGCCCATTTTATGTTGATTAATCTGAGTTCTCTGTAGATCCTAGTTAGCAAGCTTTTGTATCCTTTCCCATCGGGTAGGTTGTCTATTTGTTTTGGTTGTTGTCTCCTTAGTTGTACAGAAGCTTTTCAGTTTAATTAAGCCCCATTTGTTTATTTTTGTTGTTGCCTGCCATGGAAGTCTTCTTCATAAAGTCTTTCCCCAGGCCCATATCTTCAAGTGTTTTTCCCATGCTTTCTTTGAGGATTGTTATCATTTCATGTTTTAAATTTAGGTCTTTTATCCATTTTGAATCAATTTTAGTGAGTGGAGAAAGGTGTGGGTCCAGTTTCATTCTTTTACGGGTGGATATCCAGTTCTCCCAGCACCTAAACCTAAATTCTTGAGATGAATTCAAGAGTAGACTTAAAGCCTGTCCCTCAGTCCTGGGCTGGGAAAGGAGGCATGTTCCGTTAAGCTTTCAACTGCCCTCATTTAGGTCTGTGTATTCTTTTTGTTTCCTTTTTTGCTTTAAAAGAAAATTCAGGGTGGTTTATCTGTTAAAAGCCTCTTTATTAAAAACAAATTTTGTCCTTTATCTTTTATCTTCCAAATGTGTAAAACCTACAGGTGCAGAGAGACGCACCTCTCTGTAGCATCCATGATTCTCCCGTTTGTTTTCCAAAATCCTAAAGAAAACTCAGGAGCTTGACACCTGTAGCTCAGCGGGTAGGGCGCCGGCCACATACACCAGGGCTGGCGGGTTCCCACCCAGCCTGGGCCAGCCAAACAACAATGACAACAACAAAAAAATAGCCGGGCATTGTGGTGGGCGCCTATAGTCCCAGCTACTTGGGAGGCTGAGGCAAGAGAATCACTTGAGCTATGAGCTGTGATGCCATGAGTTTGAGGGTGCTATGAGCTGTGATGCCATGGCACTCTACCGAGGGTGACGAAGTGAGACTCTGTCCCCCCTCCAAAAAAAAGAAGCTTGGCACTGGTAGCAAAGTGATATGGTGCCAGCCACATACACCAAGGCTGGTGGGTTGGGACCTGGCCTGGGCCAGCTAAACAACAATGACAACTGCAACCAAAAAATAGCTGGGTGTTCTGGCAGGTGCCTGTAGTCCCAGTTACTTGGAGGCTGAGGCAGGAGACTCGCTTAAGCCCAAGATCTGGAGGTTGCTATGAGCTGTGACACCATGGCACTCTACCCAGGGCAACAACTCTGTCTCAAACAACAAAGAAAGAAAAGAAAACTCAGTTATAGACAGGCCAGTGTCTGAACACCTGGCCAGTGAGCCCTGGTTCAGGTCTCAAACTGGGGAGACCGTAGCCCCTGCAGACCAGCTAGATGCACGTCCTGCCTTGGTTAAGTAGAGGACTGGGGAAGCCATCAGATTGTTTATCATAATGGCGCAGGAGCCTCCCTGGGAAGCAGAGTCCTAATGCACCCGTCCATCCTGGTCCATGGGCCCAGGTACAGCCAGGGGGGGCAGGGAGGGTGGATTGGGCATAGACCCCAGGAAACAGGAACACTAAAAAAAGACCCAAACCCCCCCTTTGCCACCTTTTTCCGCATGTCCCATGGAAAAATTTAAGCAGATCTTCACATGTATTATGAATCCATTTAAGAAAGTGACATTGAATAATTAGATACATATACTCAAGATAAATATGCCCATGCCTGCTCCCTCTAGGTTTCTAAGTTCCCTACCTCTTGGGATGACACACACTGTCATTAGTTATTCCTTAGCCTGAGCAAGTGGGGCTCTGTGCAAATCCTGGAATGTGGCTGGTGACCCTGGCAGGGAAGTGCAGTGAGCATCGGAAGGCCACAGACCCAGCAAGGCAGGGGCTTGGAGGCATGCTGTGGTCCCCTTACTCAGCAGATTGGTCCAGACAAATGAGGACAGCACGCCTGGAGTGACAGACACCTGCTTCCCAGCACAAGCTGTGCTGGAATCACAGCCCACATGATAATGGCTCTTTGCTCAGCCATGACCCAATGGGAGTCATTGTCAAGTTGTCATCTTGAAGACAGCTCAGTGTGTGGCAGACAAAATGGGTCACCATTATGATAATGGAAATCAGGCTGAAAGCATCATTTACTGTACCTGTGAGCCGGCCCGTCTTCCTTAGAAGCTCCGTTCACCATCACCGAGGAGTGCTGACCTGAATCTGATGACCCAAAAGAAAGAGGACACCTGGGCCAGGGCCTGCCCACGGGCTCATCCTCGAACTCCCCCGACGCTGGGGCTGTCCAGTCAGCAGCAGAGGGCTCCACCCTCCTGCAGATTATAATCTGGGGACTGGTGGGGAAACGACCACAGCCGGCAGCCGCAGAGTCAACCAACCGAGGATGGTGTACAGCGTAGTTAGGCCTGCCCTGGTGCATCGGTACTGAACACATACAGACTTTTTTCTTTTTCCTTTTTTTTTGCAGTTTTTGGCCGGGTCTGGGTTTGAACCCATCACCTCAGGTACATGGGGCCAGCGCCCTACTCCTTTGAGCCACAGGCACCGCCCTCTTTTTCCTTTTTTTTTTTTTTTGAGACAGAGCCTCAAGCTGTCACCCTGGATAGAGTGCTGTGGCATCACAGCTCACAGCAACCTCCAGTTCCTGGACTCAAGCGAGTCTCTTGCCTCCGCCTCCCAAGTAGCTGGGACTACAGGCGCCCGCCACAACGCCCGGCCATTTTTTGGTTGCAGCCTTCATTGTTGTTTGGCGGGCCTGGGCTGGATTCGAATCCGCCAGCTCAGGTGTACGCGGCTGGCGCCTTAGCCCGTTGAGCCACAGGCGCCAAGCCTTTTTCCTTTTTTTTGAAACAGAATCTTGCTTTGTTGCCTGAGTGCAGTGGTGTCAGCCTAGCTCACTGCAACGTCAAACTCCTGAGCTCAAGTGATCCTCTTGCCTCAGCCTCCCTGATAGGTGGAACTACAGGTGCCCACCACAATGCCCAGCTTGTTTTTCTATTTTTAGTAGAGATGGGGTCTCGCTCTTGGTCAGGCTGGTCCCAAACTCCTGAGCTCAAGTGATTTTCCTGCCTCGGCTCCCAGAGTGCTAGGATTGCAGGCGTTGAGTAACTGTACCCCAGCCCAGACATTTTTTCTTGTTATTATTTTCTGAACGATACAGTACAACTATTGCATGGCACTTGTTGTAGTGTTGTAAGTCATCTGGAGATGATTTAAAGTATAGGGGAGTATTCAGCCTTGCCCTCTGTCAGTTGGAGGATGTGTATAGCTTGTATGCAAATTTTAAGAATCCTTGGATTTTGATATCCTGGGAGTAGAGGGGTCCTGGAACCAATCCCCAGTGGATACAGAGGGAGGCTGAGATCAATAGCAGTTATACAAATAACCCCCTCATTATCATGTGAAAGGGGTGCCTGTATTCAGGGAGCCAGATCTGACAGGTGAGCAGGATTGGCCAGGGAAGAGTGAGGCCCAGCACATTTCCAGGTGGCGGTGGGGATCACATGGGTAGGCCCCCTGTAGGCCCCCCTTTCCCTTCTTTCTTCTTGCTACCTGGAATATGGATGTGAGGGCTGGAGCTGAACAACTCACAGAAACCAGAGCCATTCTGGACTGGCTTCAGACAGTGGACAGCCAGATGGAAGAAGCCTGGGCCTTGGGCTGCCGGCCTCTAGGCTCGTTTCACAAGAAAGAGGAATAAACTTCTCTCTTATTTAAGCCAATGTTACTTGGAGGTTTTCTATCGTAGGCAGTTGGAAATACTCTTTTCAGTGTCTTACACAAAACAAGTAACAAATGTTTGATGAAGGCATTAATGATTACAAGCCAATAAAAGGACTTACACCACCCCCGGTGCTGCTGAGGGGCTACTGTCTGTGAGGGGGGCTCACAGGAGGCAGAGGCCAGGAAGACAGCATGACAAATGGACACGGCCACCAGTTCCAGGATGATTTCATTACAACTGTAAAATACGAGGAAATGGCTTGATGATCTACGGTTGGCTTTTATTTGACCTTCGAGTCTTTATATCCTGGATTCTCCCCTCCGTGATTTCCCACCCGGCAGGGTTCCAGTAACAGTAGTCATGAGAAAAGTGCCCAGAATTGCTCCCATAAAAAAATAGTAGCTTGCAAAGGATCTAGCAAAAGCAAAAGTTATATCAGTTTGTATCAACTGATAGAATTATACCATCCTGTGAATGAGATTTTGAGCATATATTCAATTATTCAATATAACTTTGTTAAATGGATTCATATTATAATACGTGTGAAGATGTATTTGCTTGGTAGAAATAGTAGGCTGCTTTACAAAGGGTTAAAGTAGTAGAAGTTGGAGTTTTGGGTGCAAGCTAAGAAGGCAGAAAAGGAGAAGAGAAAGTTTGGGAGGTGTCTGAGGACCCTTGAGGAGCCTTTTTCAAGACCCCTAGTCCTCTTCTGCAGGCATCTTGCTGGCCCGAGTCACCCAGCCGCAAAACGGGGTCTTTCACTATGGATGGTGATGTGCTCAAATAAAGTCAGGGTTCTGGGGCTGAAGAGAAAGGGAAAATGCATGATGGTCTAGGCAGGTCCTAGGCTCTGCCTCAGTCAGGGCCTAAGGCCATGGGTTCAACTTCCCAAAGTTCCAAGCAGAGTGGGGTCTATGTGGCTCCTGGTGGGTGTACTTACGGGGGGGGGAGAGGGGTATGTTCGTCTCACAGGTACAATCCAGCATGTGGCAATGGCTGGAGGAACACCCACCGCCCACATGCCCCCCACTGGCACTCAGCTGGTGACATGAATTTGCTCTACAGAGTGGCTGGCTCAGCACCCCACTCTGGAATTTGTCACTTCACATGGAGATGGGCTTGAAACAAGCCTGGGGTCACTAGGGGCATGCAGAGAGCTGCATCTTTTAAGGTACATGGCTTTGGATTAGCAGGTGTCTTGGGGCCACAGAGGTCTCTGAAGACGCCCTCACGACCTTCCATCCCAGACGCAACTCCATCATACTGGAGGGTGAGTGGAGTGGGGGACACTCTTCTTGGTGGCCTTGCTTTGATCAGCTCACAAGTCTTGGGTTCTTTGGCGGGAGCCATCCTTTCCCTACCTGGTGGCGCCTTCTCCTCCCTAAGCCGCCTGCAGCGGGTTCCCGGCTCCACACCCCTTCCCCGCGGGCCCCGCCCACCAAGGCCCGCCCCCCGGGTTCCCCGCCCACCAAGGCCCTCCCCGCGGGTTCCCCGCCCACCGCAGCCCTCCACCCACTGCGTCCCTCTCCGCGGGCCCCGCCCACCGCGGCCCTCCCCGCGGGCCCCGCCCACCAAGGCCCTCCCCCGGGTTCCCCGCCCACCGCGTCCCTCCCCGCGGGCCCCGCCCACCAAGGCCCTCCCCCGGGTTCCCCGCCCACCAAGGCCCTCTCCGCGGGCCCCGCCCACCAAGGCCCTCCCCGCGGGCCCCGCCCACCAAGGCCCTCCCCCGGGTTCCCCGCCCACCGCGGCCCTCCCCGCGGGCCCCGCCCACCAAGGCCCTCCCCCGGGTTCCCCGCCCACCAAGGCCCTCTCCGCGGGCCCCGCCCACCGCGGCCCTCCCCCGGGTTCCCCGCCCACCGCGGCCCTCCCCGGGTTCCCCGCCCGAAGTTGGGCTAACCTGGCAGGGGCGGGCCAGAGGCTCCTTGCTGGGAGTCCGGGAAGCCCCCTGTGCCTTGGGGTGACTCTCCCAGCCGGGTGTTTTCTGGGCAGCTCAGCAGGGTGGGGGGCGGGGAGCGCTAATGGACTAGCAGGAGTGGCGGGAAGGAAGCTGGTGACTCAGCTGCAGCCCCTGTCCCCCCCGCAGCTGAACCTGATTCCTGACCCGGAGTCAGGCCCCCCAGCCGCCCCCAGGGCCGTGTGGAGCCCGTCTGGTTAACGGGATGCGGGGTGCGTGGGTGGGGGGCGAGTAAGGGTGGCATTTCCACCTAGGGCCCACATTTGTGCTCTTACCTGCTTCTCAGGGACCAAAAATACGTTAAGGGGTTTCAAGAATTATAAGCATTTTTAAGAACCTCTTGTTGAAGTATAACCCACATACAGAAAGGTGTACTTGTAAGTGGAGGGCTGGCTGTACTTTGGTGACAACCTGTGGTCACCAGCCACCATTCAAGGTGTGGCACTCTCAGCCTTGGTCCCCTGTCCCGCCACTGCCCACCATCACCCCCCGGGCACCTTCCATCCTCCTCCTGACTTGTATACAGGCACCTTGCCAGCCCCAGAGCGATGCCCGTTCTGCTTTCCTTCCTTCTTTCCTTCTTTCCTTCTTTCTCTCTCTCTTTCTTTTCTTTCTCTTTCCTTTCAGAGTGACCATGGTAGAGTGCTGTGGCGTCTTAGCTCACAGCAACCTCAAACTCTTGGGTTCAAGTGGTCCTCTTGCCTCAGCTTCCCAAGTAGCTGGAACTACAGGTGCCCACCACAACACCGGCTCTTTTTTAGAGATGGGGTCGGGCTCTGACTCAGGCGGGTCTCAAACCTGTCAGCTCAGGCAATCCACCCGCCTCAGTCTCCCAAGTACTGGGGTTACAGGCATGAGCCCAGCGAGTCGGCCTACTTCCAAACTGGGCAAGTGGCTGGCACTGTTCTCGGTCAGCATCTGTGGCTGCTCCCCACAAAGCCTGGGAGCTTCCTCTGTGTTCATATCCTGGTCAGTCCAGAACCAGGCACATTTGAGTCAGCTGCCACCTGACAGAGTGACAGCATTCCCATTCCCAGCTTGTCCCCAGCTCAGGTGGACAGGAGTTGATCCGCATCAATTAAGAGGTGCTGGGTGCGTCAGTTAAGACTAGGGGGAAGGTGGTACTGGAAAGAGCTAACCCATGACTGGATTAGCCCATTTGCTACCAGCACAGGACTCCGCAGGTCCTGACCAGTTACCTAGAGTTCTCTGGATTTCAGGCTGGGGGACCCATCTCCTGAACACTGACTATGCCTTCAGTTGTAGAATTGTTGCCTCAGTATTGACTTATTTTATTTTATTTATTGATTTATTTATTTTTTGAGACAGAGCTTCAAGCTGTCACCCTGGATAGAGTGCTGTGGCATCACAGCTCACAGCAACCTCCAATTCCTGGGCTCAAGCGAGTCTCCTGCTTCTGCCTCCCAAGTAGCTGGCACTACAGGCGCCCGCCACAACACCTGGCCATTTTTTGGTTGCAACCGTCATTGTTGTTTGGTGGGCCCGGGCTGGATTCAAACCCACCAGCTCAGGTGTACGTGGCTGGCACCTTAGCCCGTTGAGCCACAGGCGCCGAGCCCAGATTCATAATTCTTAACTCATTTAGTCAGCAGATAATCTTGTAGATGAGAAAAAGACAAACAATTACTGGTCATCGGTTACACTTCACAGCTGTGCTAGGGACATGCACCCCAAAATAAAAATGGTTGATATGTATTGAATACTTAACCATAGGCTAAACATTGTTTTAAGTGCGTCACAAGAATTTTTTTCACTTGCTCCTGACAATAGCCCAATGAAGAAGTGTAAATTATCATTATCTCCTTTTTATAGATGAGAAAACTGAGGCCCTTAGATTTCCAATCATTCATTCAAGGTGACTCAGCTAGCAGGTGTCCAGGTTCAAGGTAAACCCAACTGTTTGAGGGCAAGTGCAGACTCAAACTTTGTGATATAGAAATTGTTATTTACATGGTACAAATGAGTATCTAATCTTATTTAATCATGATCCTGGTCCATGGTTCACT
>CAUYRH010107059.1:0-14979 GCA_963574655.1 Perodicticus potto
GTACTGAGATGAAAATACATATTTCTCATAAGTCAACTGGCTGCTTCTGGCTTGGCTTTACAGCCTTTGTATTAATCTGGATGGAAATGGAACACATTATTCTTAGTAGAGCATCACAGGAATGGAGAAGTATGAATCCCATGTACTCAATTTTGATATGAGGACAATTAATGTCATGGTGGGGGTGGGGGAAGGGGAGAGCAGAGAGAAAAAGAATGAGGGAGGGGTGGGAAAAAAGGAAGAGCAGAGAGAGGGAAGGAGCGAGGGGGGTGGGGTCTTGGTGTGTGCCACACCTTTTGGGGGCAAAACACAATTGTAAGAGGAACTTTACTGAACATATGCAATCAGCGTAACCTGGTTTCTTGTACCATCAATGAATCCCCAACAATAAAAAAACAAAGCATTAATTAAAAAAAGCCACAATGATAATGTTAACTGTGAAGCTAAATGCCACTGTTGGGGGTTATTTTGTTGTTGTTTTAGAGTCAAATTCCTGATTTACTATTTCTAGAGGCATTTGTCTTGACATAGAGGAAGGGGAAAAATTTAGCCTGCTCTTTTGATTTCATGTTAGTATAAATAAGATCCACAGCTGTGCACACTCTGAATGTTTTGCGCTGGTTCACAGCTGTTTTGAGTATGGAACATTAGTATTTTGTATGACATGGGGATTGCTTTGGGTAGTTGCTCTGTACCTGTAATAATGTTTTGCGTGATAACTTTGACTCACCACTATGTGTGGCTGTACCAAGTGCAGCAAATTTTTTTCTTTCATGAAGATTTGAAGGGGGTATCAACTATTCTACAAGAGATATTAGTGCGTGAAGACTCCCATGATAATGTTTATATTCATAAAAAGCCAAGTTCATAGATATGATTTTATAATATATGCATATTCTTGTAGAACACATAACTTATTTGCAGTAAAACTGTAATTAAGTGCTCAACAAACACCTGTTGGATTTAGCAATAACAAGTGCACACATCTCTATAGACTTCTGTTTATGGAACAGATTTATTCATTTAGTTGAATTGTCAACTAGGGAGAAAATCACATCTAAACACCATTTAACAAATATCCTTGTTGTCTAGATTTCCCTAAGAAGGACCTTAATGAGAGATTCTTCATTACTAAACATTGCAGCTGAATTGTCCAGACAATAAAAGGGAAATGGTGTGTCAAGAAAGGGATCAAGTAGTAATAACCCATCTGAAAGCTTTTGATAGTTTCCCATTCTGATACCCAGGCATCAGCTAGATCTCTGGTCCCTGCCTGCCTCCTTGAGGGGTGTCCATAAAACATCTCACTGGAGGAAGGCTTGTCACAGGTGGGCAGTTCTTACAGACAACCAAATTGCTCTATATGAAGACTGAAGTATCCTCTAAGTGCATCAGGCCTTCATATGGCAGTGATTAGCTAGCTGAACAGTACCATTAATAAATGGTTCTCTCTTTGATCCTTAGTTTGGTACAAAATTTCATGCTTTAAAATAATCATGACATTGCTTTTGTTGTGTGACCGTATGCTATTACCCTTTATTGACCAGAAAATTCAGCTCCAGGGCACTGACATAAATTTACTCTGGTTAAGGTCCCTCTTCTTATCATTCAGATGGTCCCAAATGCAGATGATCTCCAGAATCATCAACAGAGGTTTTGAAAATATCAAATCCTGGGCACTGCTTCAGACACATAGTATAAATGACTTGGAGAGGCTCTCAGAAAAATTTTTTTTTTGAGGGCTGATGATTAATAGAAAACTTGTCAAAGTATGCTATAAATAAAAAACTCTCAATGGCCTTATAATTTTGACTATACTGTTTCATTGATAATTGGATGGAAATTCTATTGCCTAAGATTTTACCTCTTATCTGATCCTTAACAATGTGCCCTTTTGAAAAAATTTTTGGGAAATAAAGTGGGGAGAGCAGGTAAGATAAATAAAATTGAGCCATCCACTTGTGCAGACATTTGAGAAGTGTTAATTCAGTGATAATTATTGGACCTCAGCATCAACATGGTTAGAGACCAACGTCCATTCCATGGAAGGGTTCAGACTCACACTTTCTCTTGCCTATTAGAGCAGAAACTTTTTTGCAGATGGCTACAAGTCTGTATAAGTGGCTTACAGTCACAGCTAATATTAAGATAGGTCTCTGAGCTCCTTTCTATCCATGACTTGATCCAGTGATAACCTATTCTTAACACATTTTATGTTTGAAAATTATTTAAAATTGATTTTTGGAAACGGTGTTCTAGAACAGTTAGCCTCCAGAGTCTTTACCAAATTAGAGTCCGAAGAAGTACCTGACTTCTACATATCAGAAAGTCTAGAACTCAGTATTTAGATCATTCCATTTTTCCAGTTAGACTTCCTCCATGGGTGATCTTAACATTTTTCTAGTCTGAATCATATTCTCTCTACTCTCCATGTGCTGATGACTTTCACAGTTACGTAAGGAATGCAGGCCAATTCACTGAGCACCAGGTCATTAGTTATAAATTGTTGAAGTTACAGGAATGAAGGCAGCAACACCCTGGATTTCAACTGCCTATTGAAAATCTTCTTTTAGATGGTTAATAACTGCCTCACAATATCTTCAACCTTTTCTATCTCATCCAACAAGCATCTGTGGAGGGGCACTACTTCTTTACAGAGTAGCCAAAGCGATATTTCAAAATGGAAATCAAATTATGTTACTGATCTACTTAAAACTTTCTAATATCATAACACTTAGAATAAATTTAAACTCTACTAGTCATCCATAGGCACATTATATGCCTATAATATAGGCACATTATATTTTCTGCTTGGCTTTCTGTTCTTCTGTATTCTGCTTTATAATTAAGGGATAGGACTCTGCAAATTATTATATATTGCTCTTACTTACTGGAATACTAGCGTACATTCTTATACATTACTCTTACTGAACTACTAGTGCAGTTGAATAGTCACAAATTGAGAAACAGCACTTTGAAGTGATGGTTATCCATCATCTAGGATGTAGTTTATAATCCTCCTAGAGCAGTAGTTTTCAAACTGCACTCTGAAGATGCCTTCATATCCTCAGCGGTAAAGAGAGTAACGAGTAGGTGAGACCTGTAGAGAGATTTGTTCTTTCCTTAAAAGTGACTAGTCATTTCTTCCATAGCTACAATACATGCTTCAAGACATCAAGGAAGGGACATGGGAGGGTTTCTTTTCATTAATCTACCTAATAATACATTCCCAGAGTTTTGGGGTTGTTTCCACAACATTGAGCCCACTTGTTTTAAGGTCCTGCTTGGAGGAATATTTCCATCCGGGGATCTAATAGTGGTTCCCCTGAATTAGAAGTTGACACTGCAACCTAACCATTTTATTCTCCTAATCTAATTGTGGTTCCCCTGAATTGAGACTGCAACCTAGCCATTTTATTCTCCTCACAGCACTGAACCGATATGTAAAGAAGAGAGTTAACATACTGGTTGAGGTACTTGATCCTAATTACCAAGAAGAAATTGAGCTGCTATTAAATAATGTGGCCAGAGGGCCTAAGTATTCTCTGGGGTGGGTTCCTTACATGACTTTTATGTCCTACAGTTACTGTAAAAGGCACAGTCACTGTGGAGTCAGATCATTCAAAAATAACTGTTTGAACACCACCCCCCAAGATAAAGAACTTTAGGAAAAGACAAGGTCCTCATTAAGGCAAAACAAACAAACACAAAGGGAAAACATATAATGGGTAGTGCTCATGGAATTGGGAAGTACTCATAAGTTATAACTTGTTGAAGTTACAGGAATGAAGGCAGCAGCATCCTGTATTTCTTCTATGCATGTGTTTTTGTTTTTATTAACTAATATTAATTTCTTTCCCTTTCTGCTGTGTATTATCTTAAATAAGGATTGCTGTGGTGGTTAGCTTTATAATTATGTACTTAGTTTCAGGACACTCAAATGGGGCCACTACTGAATTTGGGGTATAATTCACACCTCCCAGAGATGGCTCCTGTGTCTATCATCCCGCAAGGAGTACAGTGACTTGTGATTTTGCTTCTCCCCCATAGGGAGAAAGGATGAGAATTTGTTCCAAGGATAACTGCTAGGAGAAATTGTTGGTTGAAGGTAAGAGGCTATTACACAGGTCTTTGAATATATTTAGGTGGAAGGCTGAGTAGCTTCAGGGGTGGACTTTACTGGCTATCAAGCTATCATCTGAAATCCGCACACACCTTGCCCAGATGAAAACTTGCCTAAGGCCATGGGAAGCACTGGGTTGTATTGTCCCACAGTTGGCCAAATGGCCATTCTTTTATAACCTAGTAGAGAGTAAATAAATCTGAGGAATCAAGGCATGGCCCTACTCTCAAAGGGGGCAACTTTCAGTAGTCAAGGTGAGCTGTACATGTTCAGACTGATTACGACATACTCAGCACTGGTCTTGTGCTGTGGTCATGCTACCCTGTGCCACCATTGGACTTGATTTGTCCAATCAAAAATCATATTTTTTTGCTTTGTCAAACGGCTTCCTAGTACAGTCTAATAAAGATGGGCACTAGAGAGAGATTAGAAGAAAGAACTTGTTACTTTCTATTTTGCTTACATTACTCAACTAAATTTTGCCCCAGCAAATCAAGCTGTGCACTGGTTCAGGCCAATTCCTGGTTTTATGATAGGAAGCAAAGAAATGCAACTTTTTTTCAAACTACCATAGCTGCTGTCCAGTACTAATCATAAAAAAGGAAATAAGAAAGTTTCAGTCGATTTTGTACCCTGATTCCTTGCTGTATTCCTTGATCACTTCTAAGAGCTTCACAGTAGAAACCCTGGTGTTTTCCAGATATACAATCATATCGTCTGTGAAGAATGAAAGTTTGATCTCTTCTGATCCTATGTGGATACCCTTTATTGCCTTTTCTTCCCTAATTGCAATGGCTAAAACTTCCATTACAATGTTAAAGAGCAGTGGAGACAATGGGCAGCCTTGTCTGGTTCCTGATCTAAGTGGGAATGATTTCAATTTAACTCCATTCAATACAATATTGGCTGTGGGTTTGCTGTAGATGGCCTCTATCAATTTAAGAAGTGTCCCCTCTATTCTGTGGGCAAGAGACATTAACAGAAGCTTCTGAAGAAGATAGGCACATGGTCTACAGACACATGAAAAAATGCTCATCATCTTTAATCATCATAGAAATACAAACCAAAACTACTCTGAGATACCATCTAACTTCAGTAAGTGTAGCCCACATCACAAAATCCCCAAACTACAGATGTTAGCATGGATGTGGATAAAAGGGAACACTTCTGCATTGGTGGTGGGAATGGAAGCTAGTACGTTCCTTTTGGAAGGAAGTTTAGAGAACACTCAATCTAAATGTAGACCTACCATTTGATCCTGCAATTCCTCTTCTAGGTGTACATCCAAAGGAACAAAAAGCACTTTATAATAGAGATATTTGCACCAGATTGTTCATTGCAACTCAATTCATAATTGCTGAGTCATGAAAGAAGCCTAAGTGCCCATCGACCCATGAATGGATTAATAAATTGTGGTATATGTATACCATGGAATACTATGCAGCATTAAAGAAAAATGGATACTTTACCTCTTTTATGTTTACATGGATGGAGCTGGAAAATATTCTTTTTAGTAAAGTATCTCAGGAATGGAAAAAAATGTCCAATGTACTCAGCAGTAATGTGAAACCAATTTATAATCACTCACACTTTCATATGAAAAATGAAACATAACTATAGCCTAGGATGAAGGGGGGAAGGGGAGGGAGAGGGTAAGGGAGGGGAGTAGGTTGATAGTCGGAGGGTTAATAGGGGGACCACACCTATGGAGCATAATGAAAGTACAAGCTGGATCTATCAGGTGTAGAACACAAATGTTTTAATGCTGTAATTGGGTAAATGAGGTGAAAGCTATGTTGATTAGTAGCATGTAAGCACTCCAATTTGTACAAATAATCAACACATCGAAACATATAATGGCATAAATGTATATATGATCGATGCACAAATGACTTAATAAAAAAGAAATAGAAAAACTAGCTGGGTGTCATGGCAGGTGACTGCAGTCCCAGCTACTTGGGAGGCTGAGACAGGAGGATCACTTGAGCCCAAATGTTTAAGGTTGCTGTGAGCTATGATTACACCAAAGTGCTCAACTCCAGGGCAAAAGAGTGAGACTCTGACTCAAAAAAAAAAAAAAAAAAAATGAAAGAAAGAAAGGAAAGAATAGAAAAATTCTACACTTAATATGAAACTTAATGGTGAAAAACTAATTGCTTCATTGTTATTATCAGGAATAAGTCAAGGATGTTGCCTCTTACTACTACTACTTACTGTCATACTGGAAGTCCAAGTAAGCATAATAAGACCAGAAAAGGAAATAAAAGGTACACAGATTTGGAAGGAAGATATTTTCTTTGTTTGCAGATGTCATTTGTCTATGTAGAAAAATCCCAAAATATCAACAACAACAAAAATCCCTGGAAATAATAAACTATTATAGCAAGATTGCAGAATGCATGATTAACATACAACAGTAAATTGCTTTCTTATATCCAGCAATTAACAATTTGAAATTGAAATAAGATCACTTTACCATTTATATTAGCACAAAATAATAAAATACAGAAGAACCGTTGTAAGTTGACCACCAGAGGGAATGGTTAACATATAGAGGTGGTCACCATAAGGAACTAGGGGCTAGTGATGATAATATAAAAAGAACTCAAGCAAATCAACAGGAAAAGAGCAAACAACCCCAGTAATCAATGGGCAAGCAACATGAGCAGAACATTTTCCAAGAAGACGAAGGAATGGACAACAAACAAATGAAAAAAAGTGATCATTGTGCCTAATCATCAGAAATGCAAATCAAGACCACCTTGACATATCACCTAACACCAGTGAGAAGAGCCCATATCACAAGATCTAAAAACTGCAGATGCTTGCATGGGTGTAGAGAGAGAGGTATACTTATGCATTTTTGGGTGGGATAGCAAACTAGTGCAGCCTTTGTGGAAAGAAGTAGGGATGATCCTCAAAGAACTAAAAGTAGACCTCCCATTTGGTCCCACATTCCCATTATGAGGTTTCTACCTGGAAGAAAAAAATGCATTTACCATAAGGACATTTGTACTCAAATATTTTTAGCACCTCAATTCACAATTGCAAAGATGTGGAATCAACACAAGTGCCCATCAACCCATGAATGGATCAATAAACTGTGGTATATGTATACTATGCAATACTATTCCACCATAAAAAGATGGAGGCTACATCTTTTGTATGTCCCCAGGTACATTTGGAGAACATTCTCCTAAGTAAAGTATCTCAAGAATGGAAAAACAAGCAACCCATGTACTCAGTACTAATCTGAAAGTAGTAGATCAACAACAACAGGCCCACATGAGAGAAAAACACCATTAAATTCAAGAAGGGGGGGCTCGGTAATTTCCTACCTATCAGGTACAATGTAGGGATATATGGCACACTTTCTGGGTGAAGGACTCAACTACAACTCAGAATTTGGACTTACAAACACAAGTAATGTAACCCAATAGTATGTACACTAATATTAACCTAAAATTTTAAAAAAGCCGAAGGAACTAGGACTACTGTACTGATAATAAATGTGGTGCTTGTCTGGTCTATGAAAATTAGATTAACTTAAGGAAGTGGTCAAGGAAATCTAAATAAATAGACACATTCTATGTACATAGGTAGGAAATCCCAATATTGCTAAGATTTAAATTCTTCCCAACTTAATCTCGAGATTCACTGCCATCCCAATCACAATCCCAGAAGTTATTGTTGTGTGTCAACAAATTGATTCTAAGTTTATATGGAAAGGCAAATGACTCATAATATTCAAGACGATATTGAAGGAGAAAAAGTTGGACTGACATTACCAAACTTTGAAATTTAATAAAAAACCACAGTAACAAAGACCATGTAATATTGTCAAAGAAATGGAAAATTGATCAATGGAATAGAATAAAGAAACCTCACATAAATATAATATATAATTGCTATTGCTCCTTTGCAAAGGAGCAATGGCAATTCAAAGGAGAAATGATAGCTGGTATTACAAATGATGCTGGAATAACTGGACAAAAACATACAAAAAGAAGAATCTAGACAGAAATCTTACATGTTTCATCAAAATTAACTCAAAAATGGATTATAGACCTAAATGTAAAATGCAAAACTATAAAACTCCTAGAGTGCAACAAAGGAGAAAATTTATAAGGCCTTGGGAATAATGATAACTTTTTAGATAAAGTAGCACAAACATGATCCATGAAAGAAAATATGGAAAAGCTGGAATTCATCACAATCTAAAACTTCTGCTATGTAAAAGATGCCATTATGATAATGAAAATATAAGCCAGAGACTTGGAAAGAATAGTCACAAAACACATATCAAATAAAGGATTGTATCTTAAATATAAAAAGACATCTTAAGCAGACAATCAATGAAATTTCTAAAAGGACAAAAGATCTGAGCAAATACCTCACTTAAGAAGATATACAGCACAAGAAACAAACTCACAATTAAACAAACAAATAAATGAGCTAAAAAGCTTCTGCAAAGCAAAGAAAACAATTAGTAGAGTGAAGAGGCAACTCACGGATTGGGAGAAAATATTTTCAAGCCACATAACTGATGAATGACTAATACTCAAAATATATAAGATAACAAATAATACAAGTATAAATGGCCAAGAAACACATGAAAAAAAATGCTTAATGTCACTCACTAATTATCAGGGAAATGCAAATCAAAATCTCAATAAGATATCACCTTTTTCCTTTTATTGAAAAATCCAAAAACATGGCTCGGTGCTTGTAGCTCAGTGGGTAGGGTGCCAGCCACATTGACCAGAGCTGGCGGGTTTGAATCCAGCCTGGGTCTGCCAAACAACAATGACAACTACAGCCAAAAAATAGCCAGGTGTTGTGGTGGGCGCCTGTAGTCCCAGTACTTGGGAGGCTGAGGGAAGAGACTCTCTTAAGCCCAAGAGTTTGAGGTTGCTGTGAGCTGTGACCATTCTACTGAGGGTGACATGGTAAGATTCTGACTCAAAAAGAAAGAAAGAAAGAAAGAAAGAAAGTCCAAAAACAACAGATGCTGGCATGGAAGCACAGAGAGAGGAACAGTTATACATTGTTGGTGAGACTGCAAATAAGTATAACTTGTATAGAAAAAAATATAGCCATTTCTCAAAGAATGAAAAATAGACCTACCATTCCATCCAGCAATCCCATTACTGGGTTTGGGTAGCTACCCAAGGGAAATGAAGTTATTGTTTCAAAAAGACACCTGAACTCAATAGTTTATTTCAATCTCACAAAGGCATAAATATATTCATGAGCTATGTATATATGACTTACTAAAAGGAAAGAAAAAGAAATAGAAAAATAAAAAATGGTTTATTTCAATATATCCCTTAATATTTTGAAATAAAAAGTTAAATAAACAAAGGACCAAAATAAGCATTTCTCTAAAGAAGGCATACACATGGCCAACTGACATTTGAAAGCCTGCTCATCATCAGTAATCATCAGGAAAATGCAAATTGATACTACAATAGTAATCACCTCATATCTGTTAGAATGGCTATTACCAAAAGGACAAAAGATAACAAGTCTTGGTGAGGGTGTAGAGAAAAGGGAACAGTAGCATATTGTTGGTGGGAATGTAAATTAGTACAGCCATTATGAAAAACATATGGATGTTATTCAAAAATTTAAAAATAGAACTACCATATGATCCAGCAATCTCACTTCTTGGTACATATCAAAGGAAAAGAAATCAATATGTTGAACAGATATCTGCACCTACCTCCATATTCAATGCATTACTATTTACAATAGCCAAGATATGGAATCAACCTAGGTGTCCATCATCAGATGAATGGATAAAGATTATATGGTATATATACACAATGGAATGTCTTACAGCCTTCAAAAAAGAAGGAAATCCTGGCATTTCTGACATCATGGATGAATATGGAGAACATCATGTTACCTTAAATAAACTAGGCATGGAATGACAAATACCGCATAATCTCACTTAAGTGTGGAATCTGAGACACTTTGAACTCATGGAAGCAGAGAGTAGAATTGTGGTTACCAGAGGCTACGGAAGGAGGATAGATGGGCAAAGGAGAAATGTTGATCAAAGGTATGAAGTTCAGTTAGACAAGAGGAATAAGCTCTAGGGATCTATTTCACAGAATGGTGACTGCTATAAAAAGGCATTGTATATTTAAAAATTGCTAAAAGAACTTTTAAGCATTTCCGTCACAAAACAATGGCAAGTATAGGAGGTAATGGATTTGTTAATTAACCTGATTTAATCATTCCACGATGTGAATATATATTAAAACATCACATTGTGGTCCATAAAAATAGAAAGTACTATTTTTATTATTTGGCAATTAAAAATAAAATAGATTAAATTTTAAAATAAAAATAAAAAAGAAGATATACAGATGGAAAATAAGCATATGAAAAAATACTCAACATCATATGTCCCCAGAGAATTGCAAAGTAAAAACCGCTGAGGTACTACTACACAGCTATTAGACTAAATAGCTATTAGGCTAAAATTTATAACACTGAAAATCCCAATATTGGTGAGAACATGGAACAACAATAACTTCCATTCACTGTTGGTGATAATATAAAATGGTACAGTCACCTTGGATAATAGTTTGACAATTTTTTATAAAATTAAACATATTCTTACCATATGATTTAGCAATTGCACTTAGTATTTATTTACCCAAATGAGTTGAAAAGTTATATTCATTCAAAAACCTTGCACACAGATCTTTAAAGAGTCTTTATTTATAAATGCCAAAACTTTAAGGCAATTGAAATGCCTTTCCATATCAATAGGTGAGATAATAAACAAACTAGTACATCCACAAATTGCTAAGTCAGAGAAGTCAACCTGACAAGGCTATGTACTCTTGTTAATTCCAAACATACCACATTTTTGGAAGGGGAGAAGGATGGACACAGTAAAAAGATCAGTGGTTGCCAGAATTTGAAGGTGAGGGCGAGGGAGATAAAATAGATGAAGTACAGGGAATGTTTATGGTAATGAAACTATTCTGCATGACACTATAATTGTGGAGACATATCATTAAACATTTGTCAAGATCCACAGAATGTACAACACTAAAAGTAAACTCTAATGTTAATTATGGACTTTATTTGATCACAATGGATCCATATTTATTTAATCAATTTGTAACAAGTGTACCACACCAATGCAAGATGTAAATAGGAAACTGTGTGTGAGGTGAGGAAATAGTCATATCTGAGAACTCTGTACTTTTTGCTCAAATTTTTGGTAAACCTAAAACTATTCTTTAAAATAGTCTAATAATTTAAAGAAACGCAATTAGTTTTTTTTTTTAATTTTATTAAATCATGTATACCATGGAATATTATGCAGCCTTAAAGAAACACAATTTGAAAGCTACACTCATAGAACACATCTGGAGCTATTTTAGTGTAGAAAATTTACAAAGCAAGTGTTACTAATTACGCAGTACAATAATAAAAACCTCAACAAAGCAACTATAGAACATCCAGTTTAAAGCAAAAGCAAAACAACGTAATTTCCTGATGAATGCAGCATATTGTCTATCTCCTCTTTCTGTATCTCTCTGATAGATGATATAGATATATAGATATATGTTGCATATATGATAGATACTATACATATATGTGTACATTTACATACACACACATTTTTCCCCAATATAACTAAATACATGGTCAGGCTACATAAGGCTGTTATTCATAAGCCACTTAAATGTTGGAGGACTTCTACTAAAAATAATGATTTGGGTTTGGGGATAGCTGCTCTGAATGCATTATCACTGACAGTAATTATAAAACAGTGTCAGTGTCTATTGAAACCACTCTTAGCATTCTGCCATAAAACTAAATCATTTGCATATAGAAGGATGTTTATCCTTCTCTTTTTTTATGACAGGGTTCACAAATCCAAATTACCCAAAGTGGAATCCAATCATTAAGACACAATGTAAAGGAAAATGTGACCAAAACACATGCCACTTTACTCTGTTCAAAATTGTATGTGTATAACTTTCAATAAAAATGTTTTATACTGACTCTGGACTTTCTCAGTAGTACTGCAATAGAAGTTCTATATAAGAATCAATAGCCAGGGTTCCATACTATTTTCTTATACTTCATATCATACCATTTCCTTTCACCCATAAAATACAAAATAATGATTTAAAAAAGATACAAATGATCCTGTATTTTTCCTAGTGGATAATCCTACAGATGATAAGAATACAAAATTTCTCATCCACATATTTGCCTTTCTGAGACCATACCATGCTCATCTTGTGAAACCTTTGCTTGAGAATCCCAGATTTGCATTGTGTCAAACAGAAGACGGGCATACATTATTGTTAGATTGTTAATAAGATCTATCGTTTGGGGGGAGTAATGAAGCTTGCTTTTTAAAATAACTTAATAGTCTGTATTTTAAGTTCAAAAAATGAGACTCTACGGTACAATTACAAGGAAAAACAAATTGTAACTATTTGAGACCATTATTCAGGGTAATATTTAAATAGTTTGGAGTTAAGAATCTTCATTAGGTGCTTTATTTAATTGGAACCATAAAGTCTTTTGTACAACATTAAAGAGTTTTACTGATACAGTATAAATTAAAAGGATGGAAAAATCTAAAATCAAGACAAAATTTGTAGCCATACATTAAAGCAAACTGAATGGGTTGTGTGGACTCTCTGTCCTCACTTTTTGAACCAACAGCCCTAAAATTAGATGTGTAGACAACCAGGATTCTCAAGGTAATGAAAACTTAGGCAGGATCTTGTCCAGTAACCATTGTACCTTTTGGTTTCTTCAACTATAGATAATAGGACTCATGATGGGAATGATCATGTTGTAAATGGCAGGTTCTACCTTGTCCAAGATTGGCTATATGAGGAATTAAGTCTTAAATATGTAAGTGTTCATTTTTAAAATTGCTGGCAGTTGCAAACCGTAATGTGCAGGTAGAGGATCCTGTGTACTTTTCTTTAGCTGAATAAATCCTTAGGCTGACTACAATTATGAAAATGAGGGAGACCAGGACTATGGTCAAGAGGCTGATCTGGAGATCAGAAATTCACAAATTTGCAAGATAAAGATAAAAGTAACAGAATGTCAGAGAAGAAGCTAAGCTGTTCACTACATCGGACCTGTAGAAGAGATAAAACACAGCCCTTGGTGTTATCGAAATACATAGTTTCACATTGTAATGGGCAGTCAGAAGTGAAATAAAAAGCTTAGTTAACACAAGTATTGGATAGAGAATGAGTTACCAATTACAACACAGCAATAGTAGGTCTTGGAGGCCAAGAACTAAAATTCTGCAGTAATAAAGAAAACAAAGAAATGGAGTTTTGACACACACCAAAGCAATAAGCAATCCTTAAGCAGAAGTGGCATGCCTACTATTCTCCTTAGGAAGATTATTGAGGAATAATGGGAATTTAGCAAGAATAGGGAGGAAAAAAAAAAAAAAAACAAGTACATAGTAAGGTGGAGTTTATGATTGATATCATTAAGAACAACCAAGCTCATAAAATGCATGTAGAAAAAGACAAATAAGAGTTTCTCTTTCTTGGGTACGCCAAAAATTCCAAAAAATATGAAATCACCTAATTTCTTTACCTGCTCCCTATCAAAGCAAGATGTTCTGTCAGTACAAAAACAATCCGATTCTCGTTCTCAGCAATAATAGATGAAAATGTTGGCACTCAAATTGGCCAGGTGAATTGGCCTATTTTCTTGACCTCTAAAGTACATCTGTGACTAAACAATCTGTTAAGCCATAGTTGTCTCATCTACAGCATAAAGTTGACAAGTTGTGATAAAAATTAAATGGGATGATATATGCAATGTTCTTCAAATATTTCCTGGCACACAGTAGGTTCCCAATAAATAATTACTATGAAAAACAAATATCAGCATCACTTTATTATCATGGTCTCCTTAATTTAATATCTTACTGCCACTGAATTTTAACACCTAAATATAGTTAAAAGGGGGGGAAAAGCACAGAAGCACTCACTGAGCAAGCCTGAACCCTATAAAAAAGGTCACAAACTGCCTTGACTTCAGAGAGATTTCAGATAAAGACACTGTCACACTGATGCACAGAACCTTATAGAGGACTTATATCAGAAATCAGCATCAAATACACTTTCCCCCCAAATCTAGGCTACAGCACATTGACTCTTGCAATGTCTTTATCCTGTGCTACTCGGTGGAGTGAACTACCTTGTTAGTTAACTCCTTTAAGCCCCGTTACAGCTGTCTTGGTAAGAGTCAGCAGTACGTCTTTTGTTGTACTGCAGCAAAGTACGACGGATAACTTAAATAAATGCATTCAGAAACGAGGAGACAATGAAGGAATAATTCCCGGTAGAACTAATAAGAAATAGCTAATCTTAGCAGTTAGCTTATCTACTGTGTTTATTCCATGCCACTGGCTATTTACGTCAGTGGCTGATTTTAACAAATAGTTTAATAAATGTTTGCTACTATTGAAACATTTGTGGGACTATAACAGGTCAACTCCCCCGCTTATTCATTTGCCTTTATTGTGCATTAATTGAATATCTATTTATGTAAAGCACTTGGCTAGGCATTGTAGTAGGTTATAGAAAGAACGAAACACTGTTCCTACCTTCAAGGACCTGAGAATTAATCAGGGGAGGGAAGACGCGAATGCAAAGCTCACCAGGGCAGAGTAGAGCGTGATGTTCTAATAATGCTACAGAAGTACAATCTTCTAAATACGGATCAAAATTGTTTTCACATAGTAAATGAGAAAATATCATGAATGTTACATTAATCAGGTGGATAAAAATATCTCTGATTGTATGGGAAGCCCGCACACTGTACTC
>CAUYRH010107062.1:0-29587 GCA_963574655.1 Perodicticus potto
GGGACGGGCACTCTTCCTTTCAGATGAATTCTGTACCTGAAGCGTGCCTTCTTGGGGCCGCAGCCACTCTCAGCAGAGGTTATCCACAGAAATCACTTCTCTCTCTTGGCTGGGTTCCCAGGATTCAGCTCAATTGTGCAGTTTCCAGAGGTTATCCTCCCTTTTGGATAGGAGCCTTTTTCGGAGGCAGCTTCCAGTCAGCCATCTTGCTCCGCCCCCCTTACCCTGATAATTTGAATCCCTTGAAGCTCAGATCCTCACACAAGTATTATAAGTCCTTTCATCACTAGCAAGAAAATGACCAAATAAATATGGGACTATGTTGAAATGAATTGTATCTAAAATCCTTTCTGATGCTAGACATCTACACTGAATTTGGCAGGTGCAAGCATTCTGCTAGTCCATGGAGAAAGAACGGTAAGTAAAATACAATCTCTGACTTCAAGAAACTCTGAGTATAGTGGGACAGACAGAAACATTAAATAAAATGTGGAGGCCGTGTCATGGGTCCAAGGGTAGGTCAGTAGTCACACAAAGAAGTCATCACCTATTTGAATGGGTCAAGAAAACTATCACAGAGGTGGAGATTTCTCACCCGGGTTCTAAAGGATGAGTTTGCCAACCAAATATATTGAAACAAATGCATTTTGGGATGATGAGTAGTCTATAGAAAGCATGTAATAGAATAGTTCATTGAGAGGGGGACCGTAAATGGTTTGCTATGACTACAGAAGACAGCCTATATAGGAAACTGGTAGAAAATTAAGGGTGTAGTATTTAGGCAAGAACAAAATTATAGAAGGCCCTATATTTCATTCTGAAGAGTTTCCTTTATCTTACAATGGGAAAGCATTCTGTATAGAGGTGGAACAGGACCTGATTTATATTTTTAAAAGATTATTCTATGATTTCAAGTACAGCTGAGAAAATAAAAAAGAAAAACAAAACAAACAAACAAACAAAGGATAGAAGAAATCTTCCCAAAAATTACTAGCAGTTGCCTCTAGGTGGTAGAATATTATTTTGTTTCTTCTTACAGCAGAACACACTTAGTTGTTACTTCATGGAAGTGGTAAAATTGCAGACAGATAAACAGCCGTCAATCCATTATTTTAGTTCAAAGGTGGAATAGTAGCCACATTTGGGCCCATCCTTTCTCTTTATCAAGTCTATTTACTTCAAAAACCAAGATCCTTATAAATCCAGAGAGTACTAGGATACACACTTTGGAAAAACCAAGTTAACAAGTATTAAGTTATGCTAACCCACAGAAGACCTCATGCAAAGACAGTTTCTGCATCTTTGGGAGGGTCAGCCAATGAGCCACCAGCTCTGAATCTAAATGTACTTTCACTTTAAGTTTCACATTTTACTTTGTCTTAGAAGTAATATCAATTTCATAAGCCACTCCCCAAGTTACCTTAAAATCAAGCATAATCAAAGAAAAACAATGTATTTTCTATGCAACAAGGTTTCAACTCCCCTACCAGACCTTCTAAACTGATGGGTGGCCCCAAACCCTGCTCTACAGGAAGGTCGGGACTATCACCACCTTGCAAGGGCACAAACAGTGAAGGATAGAAGCAGAGTCGGGCAGAGCTTTGGACACACTGGTCGGTATAAAGGAAAGGAGCAGAGCAAATGACTAGCACAAAGTCTGTCACAATCACATTCACAACAAAGAGAAAGTTCTGTGTGGAAAGCCTGCCGAAAGCACTTCATTAAGCAAAACCGTTACTATGTGAAACCCATCTGTAAACGAAGAACAAAAATAGCAACAATTAAGCCAGCAATACCCATAAAGTGCTTAGAAGGATGTCTGGCATATAATGAGCACTCAATAATTTATAGCATCATTATCATTGTTATTATATCTCATAACTTGTCTCTTTCCAACTATTCCAACATATAAATCTCAAAGATTCTTATTTGTGTCAAATAATATTTACTCAATACTGCAATTAAAATAAAGTAATTATTAGCCTGTTTGGAGAGAAAAGATGAACAACACTTTTTTACCTCTTCGTATCTGTCAAAAACCGCTCCTTCCTGCAGAAAGGAAGGAACTTCCTTCTGCCAGTTAAATTCATAAGGTTTGGCCATGATTATATTCAAGACCTAAAAAATGAAAAAGAATATCTCATTAGCATATGAAATCAAGAAACAAATGAGGATCAAAAGTTCATTGCCTCATATTTATGGATATTTGCAAAAGCTTTTCTTTAAATCTGCGGAATACATCTTTTCTTCCCTCCTCTGTCCATTGCCAGCTTTCTTTCTCCTTGTCTCTAAACGTGGAGAGAGAGTCATCAAATAGGGAGTGTACATTTGGGTAGCTTCCCTTCTCTCTCCAAATCCTATGAAATAATAAAATGTACATATTTTCTAAATCTGATGGCATCAGATAAAAGAAAGGAAGCAAATACCAAAATGTTCTGAAGGCACTTCCAGCCCGAAGCTGGACACCTGGGCAGGAGGAGTCCAAGGGGAAATAAGAGGCAGAGCCAAGTCGGAGAAGCCCAAGTTTTCGATAGCTCTTGGTCCTCTCTGAAAGGCTCTCTCTACCACCTGCCCACCTGGGCCATGTAGGGAACAACAGAATGTCCGCTTCCTAACACAGACAGCAAGTACGGCACTTAACGAGAGGCTGAGTCCTGTTCAGCATGGCTCCCTGCGCCTGGGAGGAACTGGGGGTCCCTTTTACTTAGCCTTCTGGGCACCTCACAGCATGGCATGTATATGATAGCTATGAGCCAAACATCTTTTTTTTTTTTTTAATTATTTTAAGAGACAGGTCTCACTGTCTCACCCAGGCTAGAACCACAAAACCCGGGACTCAGTGATCCTCCAACCTCAGCCTCTCAAGTAGCTGGGACTACAGGTGCATGCTACCATAACAGGCTAATTAAAAAAAAAAAAATGGGTCTTACTACGTTACCCAGGCTGGTCACAAATTGCAATACTCCCACCTTGTCCTCCCAAAACACCAGGATTAAGGAGGTGAGTCACCTCGTCCTAACCCCTAGAACAGCAGTTCTCAACCTGTGGGTCGCAACCCACAGGAACTGTATTAAAAGGTCGAGGCATGAGGAAGGTTGAGAACCACTGCCCTAGAACATCTTTGAGGAAAGACAAACACACAACTAAGCATCACCAAATATTTAAGCAATGCCAAGAACGTGGAAGAGAAACGTCAAACACAAGTAGAAAGAAGAACTTGCACCCAAAGAAACACAGCTAACAGAACAAACAAGACCTAACTTTGGCATATTCCTGAAACATAATTAACTACAGATTCTAGACATAAAACAAGATTACTGAAATAACACTCTGAATAAGTGAGCTGAACTATGAAGAGGACTCAGAGGATGTACTGAGCCAAGGCATTTTCACAAAACAATAAAAAAAAAAACCAAAGCATGAATGAAAAATTTAGAGATACATAAAGTGGAAAAGCAAGGTACAACCACTGCCTAATGGAAGAACATTTCTATCAGAAAAAGAGAAAAAAGAGACAATGAGGGGATGGAAATAAAGCAATTAGTTGAGGAGTATTTCTGAAACCTAAATAGTTGTGTCCTCAAAGTGAAGAAGCGTACTGCTTGCAAGCAGTGTAAATATGAATTGGTTACATTCATTTAAAAAAGACGTTTTTGAATTAGGCAAAACATTGGTTGTTAACAGAAATACAAAATAAAAACGATATAGGAAGTTTGATAATGAAATGATAAAAAAAAATACAACAGGCACGCGTTAAGCAGTGAAGGAAGCAGGTCTAATAAGTCATATTAGATGAAATAGACTTCACAAGAAAAAGTGGGGAGAGTGATGACTCATATTAACTACTGTTAACATTTAAGCAGGTAGCATCATCACAGCCACACAGCATCAAAAACATACTGAAAACTGATAAAATGTAAAGAGAAATCAACAAAGTGACAAATGTATTAGAAGATTATTTTCAAGAATAAATGAAAGTAGAAAGATAAAAAAGAATATTGAAGATCTGAATATCACACTTAATAACTCAATAGAAACAATTTAAATGACTCAAGGTGACATCATTTAAATAGATTTGCTTAATGAGCTTAATCCACTTTCTAAACGTATCGCTTTTCTTTTTTCTCTCCTTTATGTCCCAGCTACCCACATGCATGAGACAATCTAAAAATCTGATCATGATTAAGCACAGGGGAAATCTCAGCATTTTCTAAAAGCAGAAAACATAATAGTCACACCCACTTACCACAACTAGAAAACTTAAAAATTAATGGCACACAGTGCCATTAGATATTACAGTGCATAATATATTTAATTTCCACGTATATAGATATTATACACTATAACATCTATATTATGGGGATGTGCGTTTATGTTTAACTTCCACAAATATAGATATTATGCACTATAAACACACACATCCCTAAATAATTCTTAGGTTAAGCAGAAATTAGAAGCATTTTAGAAACCAAAGAAGAGAGTATTTCATACCAAAATCTAGATGTGGACTATGCTGCAAAAAAACTAAAACAATGTAAAGTGAAGTCATTTTTTTAATGTCTAAATATTACCTATAGATGGCAAGCATTAGGGGAAGGAATGAAAGCAGGTGGGAGAGGAAGAAGATGAGGAGGAGGCGGCAGCACAAATTCACAACAAAGTTCCCAATGAAAGGGAGGCATAATTAAATGAGCAGAATGTGAATGCTGTAATAGAATACTACAGGTAATTAACCAAAACACTTAAAAACCTAAATAAAGTGTTATTTTGCAAAGTTAAATTTGTCTTAAATTGCTACAACGATTATTGAAAACAATATGAAGTTTCCTCACAATACTAAAATGAGAATTACCATGTGGTCCAGCAATACCACTTCTGGGGATTGACCTGAGGGACGTGAATTATGGCAAGAGATGTCTGCACTCCCCCGTTAAATGCAGCACTGTTCACAATAGCCCAGTCATGGCGTCAGCCTCAACATCCATCAACAGACCCATGGGTAGAGAACAGCTGTTTTACATACACAAGGTAAAATTTAATTTCTTCCTTTATTAACAAGGAACATTTGCAACAACATGGATGGAAATGGAGAACACGATGTGATATAAAATAAGTAAACGGAGAAAGGCAAACACAAATGTGCTCCCATGTGGAATCTATACCGACCGAACTCCCCCCAGGTGGGAGAAATCAGGAGGTAATAGTCAAATGACACAAAGTCTCAGCGGGATAGGAAGAATGAATTTAATTTTTTGAGCTCTTCTGCATAGCATGGTGACTGGAGCACGCATGCACGTAGACATACAGCTTAGAAACAGGCTCTGAAGCAGATGATGTGTGCACGCCTGCCTTTTATACCATAGAACAGGTCTGCAGAGAGAAAAGACCTACACAGACCCTCAATAACCAACCACAGGAAACTAAGTGTTAGCATGAAAGACAGATTATAAAACAATATGGTGGCCTGCCCGATTTTCCAGGCTATGAAGAACGATGGGTCAAACATCTCTCCTCTGCAAAAGAGAGATGTGTTCTACAATCAGCTCACCAACCATCCCTTTCAATCTTTCATTTGGTATCATTTTAAACCAACAAAAGGCTTCTGATATAAAAAAATTGAAATTAAAAATGAAAGTGAAAAGAAAGCTTATATCAATTTACATCATCTTTCCCTGGCTTACCTCTGATTTCTCCCGAAATTAACAGAAGTACTGAGGATATGATGTTTCTCAGACCTCACGACTATCCTTTCTACTAAAATCTTCATCTCTATCTTAGGCACCAATTTCATTATAATAGTCTCATTATGTGAAGGACTATGGCGGCGTGGAAGGCTGATGGAAGGGGGAGGGCAATTCTGACCTTAATCTCTTCTGTAGTGGAGGTGGGAGCTCTTTTCATTGCTTTTCTTTTTTTCAGAGATTTGAGGTTCACCACAGGCAAAAGACATTTTGGCAAAATGATAATATATTGAATGTTCCCAATTTTAAAATGTGGGGGTTGGGGGAGCTGTTCTCTGTGCTGTGTCTGAAAAACCTCCTAAGGCCTGGAATTAGGGGCGGTGGCCAGCTTATTACACAAATGGTACAATGGTGACCTGCAGACTAGAAGATTGACCCAGCCAATCATGTTTAATGACAATTCGATCCAGGTAATTGATTTAAAAATGGGAACAAATGACAATATATCGTGTATTCCAAATGAACACAGACAAAGTTAAAGGGACAAACTCCTTTTTAATCTGGGAGGGGAGGAATTGGCCACTCTATAAATATATCCTTACTGCAATTATCTCAAATCTCCACCCATAGCCAACTGGTAAAAAACATTTTCACTGTGCCTTGCCAAAAGTTCCCCTTCTCAAATTCTCCTTCTTGTCTTTCAAGGCCTCATTTACAAGACACTTTAAGGTCTAACTGCCTACTCTATATCCCAGAAAAATACCACCTTACCATACAGAGCCCAAAGAAAGGACCCTCCTTCTCCTTAAGGAACACGGGACTTAAAGGAGAATTTACACAGTTAAAGAATGAGTGGATAACCTGTCACCTCTTGCAGGGTAAACACCTTGCGCAGCTACTGGAAGGAGGCCAGCCAGCTTTTAAATGGTTTCATTGTTTCTACATCCTTATGCAACTGGATGGGATTAGCTGTTGCACTGAGGCCAGAGGAAAAACTCCCTTAGACTAAGAGAGAAAGCCTGGGAGGGAGGAGACAGGAGACAGTGAGAGTCCTCAAAGGAGCAAGTGACAACTCCTTCTAAATAACAGGATGGGAAACGTACAGAGTTATGAGTGTAAGGGGGATGAGCTGAACTGTGAAAGGACCAACTATTCAAGTAGAACAGGTGCGTCACCCACAAAGACGGCCTTTCATCCACTCAGGTGAGATGAACCAAAGGAGAACAGATATTTGGGGTTTTTTGGCCATCTCTTCCCCAAGTTCTTCAACCTGCTCTTCGACTCTTCTTAAGACCTACTAGCCCACCTGTCCCAAATGTGCTGAATTAATGGGTCAAACATCTCTGGTTTGCAAAGGAGAGGTGTGCTCTATAATTATCTTACCAACCATCGCTTTTTACTCTTTCTTTTGGTTTCATTTTAAACCAACAAGAGGCTACCAGATCATCTGCCTCAGATGTGCTGGATTGATTACACAAGCAATAGTGTCTTCCATAACATCCTGGGTCAAAACTTTGGCAAGGAATTTTTTGGTTTGGAATATATGCCTCATGTTCTGGTATAGAGTGGACAGAAGGCATTTTGTGAAATCAGGGCTTCTAAGGTACCTGGGTCTGGTAGGCTGAATAAGGACCCCAAAATGATACTCATATTTTAATTGCTGGAACCTGTAAATGTTACCTTAAAGAGTTAAAAAGGACTTGGCAGGTGTGATTAAGTGAAAGATGTTGAGATGGTGAGGTTATTTTGAATCATCTATGTGTGCCATGTGTAGAGCGAGCACAGGTGTCCTTATAAAAGGAAGGCAGAAAGAGATTTGCCATAGACAGAAAAGAGGAGGCAGAGTGACTATGGAGGCAGAGACTGGAGTGATAAGGCCACAAATCAAGGAGTGGTGGCAGCCAGCAGAAAGTGAAAGAGGCCAGGAGCAGATTCTTCCCTAGAGCCTGGAGGAAACATGGCCCTGAAGACACCTTGATTTCAGACTTTTACGGTCACTGGTTTATAGTCATTTTCATAGTGGTCTAGGAAATGTACATGCCTGCTTAACTGAAGCTGGATACCTTTTCTAAAAGACGTAGAAGGTTGCCGAATCAATATGGATTACAGTAGAGATTGCTCTGATTTGAAAGGAATGGTCATGCAACACACGTTTATTCAACTGAAATAGCAAAGGAAGACAGAAAGAAAAGCATAGAATAAATTTTATCTAGAAATGAATCCAGATAATTCCTGTCCTTCTATTCCAAAGCCCTTTCAGGAGTGAAGATACTATGTCTTCATTACATCATTCCCTGGGTTCCAGATGTCTTTTAACAATTTCGTATTTTAGCAATAAACACAAACTTTAAACCCTGCAGCTTCCCCCCATGCCAACGAAGACGTTCTCTGCTTATTTCCGTTTGTGAACAAATGATTTCATTTGAAAAAGCATCTGCTTCCTCTCCATAATATGTAGCTTTCAAGTGAATAAAAATGCACCATGACTCAGTTATAAATTTTATTAAGCGTAACTTTTATCTTTTAACTTCAACCTTAACAACCAAAAAGTTCCATAACAAATTAATCCCTTCCCCATCCAACCATACAAATCCCATTAAACCAAATAACCCATGACCTTGAATGACTCCATGATGGAACTACTAAAGTTGTTTTCCAGAACATAGAGAGCTGAGATAAAATTTCCACTGATCAAAAGACCAATTAGTTGAATCTATCAAGTATATTTCAGTGCCTTGTTTTCAATTTTTAAATAAGATATCCTTACATTTCTTACAGATCAACAGCTATCATCGGATCATCCAGAGCTTTACACAAATGGCTTTACTTCAAGTAAGAATCCAATTTGACACTGACATATTATATCATTAATGATCATTTTCCCCATTTGCTAAGAATACTTCCACTTTCATCAAGCCATGAACTAACCTTTTCAAAAAGCATATAAAGAATGAAGACTGTGGTAACAGGTAATGCTGGTGAAGGTTAAGCGAAGGGCATTCTTGTATACTTCGATGAAAAATAATTTTGCAATACATAGCCATAGCCTTGAAATGTCCATGCTCTTTGATCTAGCAATTCTACCCATTCCAGTAATTCTATAGAATTATCCTAAGTAAATGCATACAAAATCTATGTACAAAGATAACATGCTGTTTGTAACAGAAAAACATCAGCTTCATATAACCATCACTAAGCAATTCCATAGATATACTACAGTATTTAAATACTGTGCTCATTAAAATAATACTATGAAAGAAGAGCTATTTTCTAAACAATAGCGGATTTAGAAGAGCTTCTAAAAATATTCACAGCTCTTGTCAAGCAGATACAAAGGCTCTTAATATACTGTAAAGAGAAAAACCGGCTGTAAAACGGCATGCAAATCTGATCCAAATTTTTATGTGCTATATGTAGTGCTCACATATTTTTTTTTTTTAGCAAAGGAAAAAGACCAGAAAGACAAATACCAAAACATAAACAGTAGTTATGTCAAGGTGGTAAAATTGTAGGTGATTTTTATTTTCTCTAATACTTTTCTGTATGTTAAAATACTGTATTCATAATGACCACAATGTTTATACTTAGGAAAAAAAATCTTCTGTAAAGCATAAGGAGGATAAAATTTAAAACTTATTTTATTGGTCTTCATATAAATTGGTTTTTAAATAATGGCTATGTTTTCTATCAGAATTCTTGGCAAGAAAAAACAGCAGGAAGAGACTAATAAATAAAGCTATAAAACATTCTCTTTCCCTTTCAGGATTTAAAACCCTGACTGAACATCAGGAGCCTTCACACACTGTTACAACAGATTGTGATTCACTACTTAGTAAGTGAAGGGTGACCTGGTGGTACCCACAAAGGAGACTGAGGGAGCAGAGAAGTTTAGGTCAGGTTTATTGAAAGGGACAGCAACTCAACTGGGCAGGATAAAGAAAGTGTTTATCTCTGGGAGGAGTTAGAGACCCCTTCTGTGGGACTATTAGGGGTGGGCAAATTGCACAGCCTGTCTGCCGGGCGTGGGTGGGGTTAGGGTCCTTTGGCAGGAACTTTGGGGAGGGGCTAACTAGGTCCTTTGTGCCCTTTGTCTAGGGGGGGAAAGAGTTCCTACAGAGCCCTGCGAGGCCTCCCAACCAACGTTAAGGCATTACTTAATCATACTGACTAAAACGTAGCTACGAACTCTGAAACCTCTGTTACATTTTGAAATAAAACTGATTATGGTGGTGGTGGAATGGCTCCTCAATGAATTCTGGACAAGAAATCTCTGGTGTTGGCCACAGTTTATCTACTATAAAGCAACATGTGATTAAAAATCATTCTCTGGAGTTTATTTAAAAAACACAAATTGCATGGGAAAAAAATGAGAATGGAAAGCCAGCATCAGCTATTTGTCAGTCTATCCTACTTCAATATTAGTCATGATTGAGAAGGCAGGTGTGACTTTCCTAAAATTTAATCATTAAAAAACCAGAAGAATAAAAGTATTAAAATGGATTGCCTTTATAAATGTCCTGCATTTATTAGGCAACACTGGTGATGATATTATAGGTTTCATTATATCAGGATTTTTACCAAACAGCTTAACATGCTTAGTTACCTGGAGGATTTAGAGAACCAACTTGATTTGAATATAATAAAAAAACTGTCAACTTATTATAGAGGAGAAAAAGTAATATCTTCATCCACCACAAAGCTCATGGCTGAGGCCCTCTATGACAAAAGAAGGATTAATAAGAGAAAAGCATACAAACATATTTGATGTTACTATTTTGTGACATAGAAGCCTTCAGAAATGGAGACCCATAAAAAGTAGAGAAAATTCTGTATCTGTATGTTTAGCTCTGACGAAGAATGGACAATCATGTAAAAGTATGCCTGGAAAGAAAAGGGATATGATCGAATGATAACAAATTGGGGCAACTGAGCAAGGCTCGTTCAGACTCTTCCCGCATCCCCGAGTCTGCATTCCTTTCCTCCACATACAAAGCAGGACACTTGACACAGGAGACTCTTAGAAGAGAAGGGAGTGACATCAGAGACTGACTTTCCTACTTGTCCAGTTTTCTCAATTTCCTTTAGCTAAAATTACTCAGTGTGCCAAAGTGCCATATTTGGGGGTATTGTTTTCTGGGCCCTGACAGTATCATTCAGTCTGCAATGACCAATTTTCTTTTTCTTTTTCTTTTTTTTTTTTTTTGAGACAGAGCCTCAAGCTGTCACCCTGGATAGAGTGCTGTGGCATCACGGTTCACAGCAACCTCCAATTCCTGGGCTCAAGCAGTCTCTTGCCTCCGCCTCCCAAGTAGCTGGGACTACAGGCGCCCGCCACAACGCCCGGCCATTTTTTGGTTGCAGCCGTAATTGTTGTTTGGCGGGCCCGGGCTGGATTCGAGCCCGCCAGTGTACGTGACTGGCGCCTTAGCCCGTTGAGCCACAGGCGCCGAGCAGATCCAGGGTGGTTTAATTGGGTTGGTCATAGGTGACTGTGAGAAGCTGAAAGAAGCTATGGACCTTTTCCTCCCAAAATGTTCATGTCACATGAACTCAGAAATGCACATGCTGCTTTGTCTCAATTTTGGGGGGCTCGAACATCATAGGCTAACACCCGCACACCATGCCTCATCTCTTGAAGCTTTGCCAGTAAGTGTTCATCTTTGTTCCAACCGTCCAGGGGTGAGAACCTCCTCCTGCCAGGGGCTGCTCACCCCAATAACATTTATCACTGATTGTTAGAAAGTGGTTCCTTCAACAGGAGTGACATCCCATCGTAGGGTTCCAACTCTGCCCACTATATGTGACATAGACTTAGTCCAATCTATCTTCCCATGCCAACCCGCCATGTCTCTGAAGATGCTGGTTACACTGTCCCTAGGTCACTGTCCTTCCAGGCTAGATGCCTCTTCCCTTTACTACTTGGTTCATTCTTCCACACACTAATTTGTCACTGTTCCTCTCAAACACCCAGAATTGATGTACAACCTGCAAGTGAACATATTCTGGCTGTGGGCTGACTGGCACAGCGCAGGGCTCCCACTTTGCTGTGGATATCGTCTCTCCATTAATATATCCTAAGATGGAATTATATTTTTAAATCTTTTCTTGTTTTGAAGTATAACACAACTATGGTGCAGGATGACAGCTTATTGAACTGTCACAAAGCAAACATCCACATAACCGCCGTCTAAGTCAAGAAACAGAGTGTCACCAGATTCTGCCTGCTTCCATGACCACCCCCGATGGTCAAATAACTTCTACTCTGACTTTTATGGTAAGAATTTCTTGCTTTTCTTAAAAGTTTTATCACTTGCCTTTGTATCTTTTCTAACAACCTGGACGGCTCTGGAGAATATTCTCCTTAGTAAAGTATCACAACATTGGAACAATAAGCATCATATGTACTCAGTTGCAATTTGAAACTAAGAGACGATTAAATACCTGTTCACATGAGAGAAAAACTAAGTTAAAATATGGGGGAAGGGGATGGATAAGTTCCCACCTGGTGGGTACATGGCATAGGTATGTGGCACACTTTCCGGGTGAAGGACATAACTACAGCACGGACTCTAACCTCATGAAAGAAATTTATGTAACCTCAGTGTGTGTACCCTCATATTGACCTGAAATTAAAAAAAAAAACAAGCAAAATACAAAGTGGAAGATAAACACAAACACACCCAAAAGCTTTATAACCTTAATATGAATTCTGGTCAATGCTATACTTTAGTTTCCCTGGTTTTTGAATTTTATACAAATGGAATGATCAAAATAAGCATTCTTTTCAAACTGAGTTATTTCACTAAGTGGTGTTTGTGAGATTCATTCATATTGTTAGATGTAGTTGTAGTTCATTCAGTTTTATTGTTGAAAATATTCCAATTGAATGAACATATTGCAGTTTATTTATCTATTGTTAACAGACACATGGGTTTTGGAAACTACAAACAAAGCTACTATAAATGTGCGTTGGTGCACACAAGCAGGTCTTTAGGTTGGGTCTACCTCAAAGAACACTAGTGTAACTTCAGCTTTGTAGATAATGCCAAGCTATATTCCAAAGTGGTCATTCCCTTCATGCTCTGACAAAACCTTTATGCTTTCTCAGTGTGTGTGTTCTAGTTGTTCCGTGTTTTCTCCAGGACTTAGCATGATTAATCTTTTTAATTTGAGCTATTCTGGTGATTACATAGTGGCATCTCATCGTGGTTTCAATTTACATTTCCCCGATGAGTAAGAAAGTTGAGCCCGTTTTCATCTATTTGTTTGGCATTTGTTGATTAGACCTTTTGGCAGCTCAATACTCGTCTGACTCACACTGAACTTGTGGCCAAATGAAATAAAGCCTCTGACATGTGATGATATTTAATCATATCTCTCCTATTGACTGCGGTTGGAGTTTGAGTTTCCAGAGCAGGTCTGAACATTCTTAATAACAATGGTAGCTATTATTACCAGAGTGCTCACTCATTCCAGGCACTAGGCTAGGAGCTAGACATATATAAAAGTCTCTTGATCCTCACAACTAGCCTATGAGGTTGATACTATTATTATCTTCATTCTACCTAAGAAACTAAGGTGGGGAATGCTAAGTAACTTACCTAAGGCTTCACAAGTAACAAGTAGTGTAACCAAATACAAATCAACACCTTAGATGCTGGATCATGATACTTCCAAATATGGAAACGTTTGACTGCTTTGAAAAATCTTTAAAAATTGCTAATAATTATTGCTAAATAATATATAATTACTAAAAAAGAAAATAGTGGGAAAAATGACAGAGGATTAATAGTCTTTGAAGAGTTCTTACAAATTAATAAAAGAACAACTATCTCTATAAAAAATGGTCAAGTTCTTCTGGGATCAGATAAATCTGGGAATTTCTACTTACTTTTCTATGTACTTGTACTCCCATAACACATCTGACCAAATTTATGACCCCGAGTAGTTCTGCACCTAAAACTTACTTTAACATAAAAATTTCCCAACCTATGTGACTTAACAAGACTTTAGCATCCTGAATAATGATAATTCTTCGGAACACACTTTGAAACATATTAAACCGGGATCCTCACTGCTTCTTCTGGTTTCTAGTCTAATAAAACTGTCAACAAAGGAAATGAAGTTAGTTTTGTTCAGGGTCTCTAAACCTTGACACTTCAGTAGCTCTCCCTCATCTGTGGCTTCAGTTTTCTGAAATCAGTCTTAGTTTGAAAATGTTAAGTGAGAAATCCCTGAAAGAAACAATTCGAAGTTTTAAATTGTGTACTCTTCTGAGTAGGGTGATGAAATCTTGCACCATCCCTTTCCATCTCACCTAGTCCACGAATCACCCCTTTGTCCAGGGTCTCTCTCTACACTGTGAAGGCCTCCACCTCAGTTACCAGATTGACATTTGAGGTTATCTCAGTGTTTGTGTTTGAGTAACCTTTATTTTACTTTGCAACGGCCCCAAAGCACAAGTACCATGCCTAATTTAGAAATTCAACCTTATCACAGGTACGTATGTGCAGGACAAATCACAGTATATACAGGGCTGGTACCATTCGAGTTTTTAGGCATCCACTTTGGGTCTTGCAATGCATCCCCCACAGATAAGGGGGGACTATGGTATTGACCCATCCGGTGGCATAATTCTTTGTCGTGGAGACCTGTCTTATGTGTTGTGAGATGTTTAGCAGCATCTTGGGCCTTAACCTGGTAGCTGCCAGCAGCACCTGCCCCCCTCCTCAAGTTATAACAACTAGAATTGCCTCTAGACATGGCCAAATGCCCCCTGGGGGAAAGAACCTCCCCTTGCCCCACTTGTCTGACCTGACTGCCTTCTAAAGATCTCACGGTGTTCCCTCACTCCCACAAGTGCTGACAGCTTTACTATATTTTGACGTCTATGCTTTGGGACATTTACTGTTCTTTATTTTAATACGAGAGGGTATTTGGTATTGGCTCATCCTCTGTCTTCTGGAACTCTGTGTTTGTGAGGGTTCCTTAAATCTCCAGACACACCAGCCCCATGTGGGACCCTGTGCCACAGGTCTCTTCTCACTAGTTGATCTTGCTCCTTGCCCCGACGACTCTTAATTACCGGAGCGGCAGGCTCCTGCTCATCTCCCCAAACCAAGCCGTCCTCTCTGAGGATGCTTTCCCGTTTTCTCTACCCTACGTGGAATTAAGCTCTTTCCTCTGAGCCTCACCCTCTCCGCACAGCCTTCTACCAGCCCTCAACAACACACTATACTTATTTATTTATGTGACTATCTCCCCACGTCCTTGAGGGCAGGGCCTGGGTCCTATTGCTGCTCTGATCCTCAGCTTAGTGTAGGCACCTGCAAAGTGTGGGGACAGAGGAGTGAAGTATAATTCAGGGAGGTCAGTGACTGCATCCCCAGGCCTCTGGGTGGATTTCACATCCCGCTGGGCTCACGGGCAGCCTCCTTACAAGTTTTCTTCCACGAATGTTCTCTCTGCTTATGTCCAGGCAGACCATACTCCTTCTCGAAAAGAGGTGGATGAACCACGGGAGGTACCAGTTTTCTTTTTCTCCCTCTCAGCCATAAACATGAGATCATTTGCTCAGTCAACATGTCCAGACCATTCCTGCAAGTTTTTCTCATCTAGACAGAAGGAGAGAAAAGTCTTTTTCCCTTCGTCTCAGCATTTTTGCAAACCTCAGTTTATTCCGCTGGTGTCAGTTTTTATCCTTGGAGATGTGCCTTCTTTTCCGCACTTTGGGAGGCCCTCCTGGGCCTGCATTTCTAGGAGACACCCCCTCCCCCACGCATTGCGTTGATCTCTGTAAGTATTGCCTTCTTTTTATGTCCTGTTGAGGATTATTTTAAATGTAAGAGACAGACTTTGATTTTGGGGAACCCTCTGGCTTTACCTGAGCTGCCCAAGAAGGTGGCCGTGAGCAGAGAGAGAAAGGGACAGGTTAGAGAGACAGTACTAAGGAGCAACTGACAAGGCTTGAGGGACATTTGGACATGGTGGGGTGACAGGCAGTTGAGGCCACTGAGTGACTAGTGGTTCCTGCTGTAGAGGTGGAAGTCCCAGGAGAAGGAGGAAGAGGGTGGGTAGAGTCTGAGGTTTCCATGGGGGACAGGTGGAGATACAGAGGACAGAAATGGATATAAAGGCTCTAAGAGGAAACACGACTTGGGTGTCATTGGCCAGCGGATGTGGCTGCAGCCGAGGGAGTCCAGGAGGGCACTCAGAGAGCGAGTGCAGAGAGATAGCCAGGGGCAGGGATGGTGCAGGGAGGTGAGGCCTTGAAGGAGACCATGAGGAATGGCTGGGAGGGGAGCATGCCCGGGAGGGAGAGTTGGGGACAGAAGGGATGGCTTACAGCTGTAAAGGACAGAGAGAGGTTGATTTGGTAAGGACACAAAAGTGGCTGCTGAATTAGCAACAGAGGATCATTGTAGACAACGGATCTGCTTCAGCAGAGCCGAGGAGGCTGGAGATGTCTGCAGGGTGGAGGGAAAATGGAGACAGATAGACATAGGGTGGGAGCAGAAGGGGGTTCATTCATTCATCCATGCAGCCAAGAAACGGGGGGGCTCCTGTGTTCCAGGCAGAACTCCCTGTGCTCATGACGGATACTTTTTAGGGAGATGGAGTCTGGAGGGAGGGTTCATTTTAAAGGCAGTTATTAGAATTATTACCATCTGAGGTTAGATGGTAACTTGACACATGTCAGAGCTCTGGGCCATGCCCTGACCTGCCTGGCCCTTGCCATTCTCTGCCAACCCAAGGGGGTAGAGCTTCGGTAGCAGGAGATGACAGAGATAAGGGAGGGGAAGAATAGAGGAGGAGGTGCAGATTCGTCAGGCCTGGGTGGGCCTATTCCCAGCAAGATTCTGCTCAGGTCCCACACTGCTCAGCCCCTGCTGAGCTTTACTGGGGACTCACGGACCAGGTGTTGTGTTGGGCTAAGGTCCCTCCAGTGGGGCTGGCACAGAGTGGGCTGCGGCAGCCTCTCCCCACTCCCTCTCATCCTCCCATTGTCCTGCCTTCTTATCTAGGAGAGGAATCTCCCTTCCCTGAGGGGCCTTGGGGTGTGGTTTGATTGAGGCTGAATCATCGCCCCATTCCTTTGTGGGGGCTGGTTCCGCGGGGTTAGACACATAGATGCTGGAAAGAAAGAGGGTCTTTATAGCTTGGGCACGGTGAGCTTAGGGACCAGGCCGTGCAGCTCACAGCCATTTCGCTCTCTAGAGAAAGTGCCAGGTAGCGATGAACAGAGCCGAGAGACGTGGAGAAAGACGGAGCTCCGCTGACTTCATCTGAGCTCCTGGACCCAGCTCTGCCCAAATCTACCAAGAACTACTTGACATGTGCTGGTCTCTTGAATGATGAGTTACCTTTTCCTCTCTAATTTGACTTGGGTGTGGACACCAACAGCGGAAAGAGTCTGACCAATAGAGTCAGTCAGGATGTCATTGGTGACTGTGTAGAATCTATTGTTTACTTTTGCAGGCGCTAACCTGCGGCAGAGGCTTCCTTCCAGAGAGCCACGGGGGTGTGCCACTTTCTAGGTGCCAGCTCTACAGGTGACAAAGAGGTGAGTAGGACATGAGCTCACATCACGGCTGTGGAGATGACGGCAGGGAGGCCTCACAAAAGACCCCGGTCTGCAAAGTGCTTTATGCACATTTCTCTTAAGCCACAATCACAGAGAATGATTAGCAATTCCAGGGAGGGTTGGACAAGCGCGACGCAGCTGGGGGGACGGTCTATACAACAGGAGCTCTGAGGAAGGTGGCTAGAAAGGGGAGGGTGGTGTATTGTGGGTTCTTTTAAGCACTCTGTTCTAAGTTGGGGGGGCAGGGAGCCTGGGAGATCCATTGGCAGAGCCCCTGTGAGGGGGGCTGTGTCTCATACCTTTCCCATCCCGGCGTGCGCGTGTCCCAGCTTGATCACCACGGGGAAGTGTGGGGCTGTGACCTGAAAGAGACAAGAGAAGTCACTCATAGCATCTCGGAGCACTGCCACCTGGGCTCTGACTGTTCTGTAGAAAGAGCCATTCATGTGCTATTGTCAGGAATACCCACATCAATGCTTTGGAAGGTGCCATGGGTTGAACACCCAAACAGTCAGCACTTTTGGCTTCCAAAAGAAAAAAAACAAAAACAAGCTCCGAGCTCTTAAGACCAGCTAGCTCAGGGGCATCCACCAATGTGCAGTGAGATAGCAGAGTGGTGCCAACCAACTGGTTTCAAATGCTGGTTTGACCTCTGTACAACCAGACAAGTTAGCGCCTTGATCTGTGCCTGAGTTTCTTCATCTTTCAAATCGGGATGACAGCAGTAGGCACACCATGGGGGTGCTGCGAAGGTTGAATTATCACGTGGGCAGTACTAGTGGCTGGCACTTCGTTATTTCCCCCCAACAACACTTCAATACCCGGAAACTCTCATTACCTTCATTAAGCCTCTTTAGGCCACCATATGCAATTTCTTAATCGTAGTCGTGCCTGCTACCAGCACAAACATTTACCCCTCCAGGCTCCATGCTGAGCGACTGTCCCCAGTTGTCTCCTTTATAGAGTGACATGTGGGAGGGCAGCAGCCTCACTCGCTTGGTTTGCTGTGGCTTCTCCAGCTCCTGGAACACTGCCTGATCCAGGGAGGCGGTCCGTACTGAATCTGTGCTTCTGTCCATCCTCTGGGCAAGACTCTTGATGTGTGTACGCTTCTCTTTCCCTGTGACAAGCGAGGACAGCAGGACTGGAAAGACCGTGTGCTTGTCCACATCCATCGTCACCTCCCAAGGTATACTATTTGAGATGTGTTTGCTTGGTTTCTTCTGGAAGTATATTTTGAGTCCTTCCTATTTAAGTAGCAATAATAACACTTGCTTTCAGGTGGCCTGCCCCCAGCCAGGGGTCCTGTGACCCACTGCCCCCTGTAGTATCCTGACAGTGCTGTGGTTTTCTTACACACCAAGGGGACCCTGAAAAACCCAGCCCCATGCTGCTGGTTTCTAGGCCTTGGCCTGTTGTGAGGTGGCTGCCGTGCCACTGCAGAAGGGCTGGCCATGGGTTGTAAAGCTATTCTGTGGCCCTTGTCCCTCACCTCCCCCTCAATGGCCCCATGAGGCAAATAGGGAAGGTATTTCTATTACCACTTCACAGATAAGAAAATTGATACTCAAGTCAGTTGCTGTGAAGGGGTAGAGCTGGGACTTGAACTTGGGTCTATCAGACTCCAAGCTTGATGTGAACAACTACCTTTAAGGCCTAACATGAGGATGGCCTGCAGTAGCCTTTGAATGCATTCCCCCCCGACCCCCCGTTTCAGGCTAAAATGTATCATACCTTGGTGCTAGGCTGAATAAATACCTATTTAATAAAAGCAATATTTGATTTTCATCCCCAAAGCAGTGTGTACTCAGTATAAAAAATTTGGAAAATATAATAAAGTGTTAAGTATGAAGAAGACATAAAATCATCTTCAGACCTCTAACAGTTTTGATGCATTATCTGCTGGTCTTTTAAAAGATCTATATTTGTTTTTCTCTTGATTTGTTCTGTTTTTACAAACTTGGGAGTATAGCGCATATTCAATTTTGTTTTGTGCTTTTTCCACTTAAAATTTTGCAATGAGAATGCTTCTGGTGGTTTTTTTTTTTTTTATTTTTTATTTATTTTTTTGTTTTTTTGAGACAGAGCCTCAAGCTGTCACCCTGGATAGAGTGCTGTGGCATACCAGTTCACAGTAACCTCCAATTCCTGGGCTTAAGCGAGTCTCCTGCCTCAGCCTCCCAAGTAGCTGGGACTACAGGCGCCTGCCACAGCGCCCGGCCATTTTTTTTTTTTGGTTGCAGCCGTCATTGTTGTTTGGCGGCCCGGGCTGGATTCGAACCCGCCAGCTCAGGTGTACGTGGCTGGCGCCTTAGCCCGTTGAGCCACAGGCGCCGAGCCGCTTCTGGTGGTTATTATTGGTTACTTTAATAGTGATCATAAAATATATCACATCCAGAAAAGGCTTTAAAAAGCAATTACCGTGAACATCACCTTCCTTAAGAAATAAAACATGCCCCGAACAGCCGAAACCCTCATGCACAGAAGGCAACAAAAACATGTATACACATTTTAAGAAAGGAAAAAATTATATTACACGTGTGAGACTCAAGTCACATTTGACTTCTGAAATTAGAAGAGGTACTCTATGTGACTTGTATTCATCTTTTGTTACCTTGAGTATTACCATTTTAATACAGTATTTTCCTTTCTTAAAATGTGTATACATATTTTTGGTACCCTCTGTCTTTCTTCCTGATCGCCATTCCTTCTCCTCATCCCAGAGGTAATCATCATATAAATTTTGCAGTTATTATTTTCTAGCACACTTATTCATAAGTTTACTGTTATGCAGAAAATTCCCAGGCAATACAGACTACACATTTTTAAATTTATAGAAGTAGTAACAAAGAATTTCTTCTTGTACAACCCTTGTTGTGCACACTGCTTGTGAACTTCACATGTGTTGACATTTGTAGCTCTGATTCGTCTTTACTTCTATGTAGTATCCCATTGCACATACACATCACTATGTATTTATTTCCTGCTGGTGCACGTTGAGGTGGTTACTATTTTTCTGCTACAGACATCCTTGGCCATTACTCCCGTTAAACATGTGGAGTTCTCTAGGGCACATAGACAGGGGAAGAATTGTCAGGTCTGGGGAATGTTTCAATATCTTGCTAGGTATTTCCAAATTGCTCTCCAAAGTGATTGTACCCACTTATGCTCTCAGGGAAAGGGAAAGAGCTCTAAATCGTTGGGGTCAAAAGACTGACAGTTTACCTATCTGGCCTATGTGAAGTGGAATCAATGGGTACTTTTTACCATGGGGCTTTTGTTACCTGGCAGAATCATCTTACCCAGCCATCTTTGCAGAACTAGTGGGACTTGAAGCTGCATCTTGATTTATGGGACACAGAAAGCCAATCTAGACAAACCTGAGAATTTTTAAAGATATCGTAAAGAAAACATTCATAAATTCATGGAAAGCAGCGAATTTTCATGATACTAGGGGACAATTTCCTTTGCCCTTTTTTACTTGGATTTGCTGGTGTTCTTGGAAGCATGTATGGGCTCCCAAGACTCTGGGCTGGGGCTGGAGAGAAAGAAGAACCAATGTGGGGCCAGATGTTTGAGGGATGGCCTTCAACGCTAAACAGAGGAGGTTAGGTTGCTGGCTGGACTGGGGGGCAAGAGGGTGACCTGGCAGCCGGGGCAGGATGAATTTGTACCAGGGGAGACTGAAGGGCCAGAGGCCAATTTGAGATTGGTTATAACAAACACTAAGAGTCCCCAGTTGGTGCTTGACTGCAAAAGGGGGTGGTAGAGGAAGTGAGGGAACTTTCAGGAGCTTTTCTTTCCTTTTTTTTTAAGTGACACTTCTTTATTGAAATAATAGTATTAAACGACCATAGACATTTGCGACAAGAACTGTCTACAATCTCATCCTCTAATCAAATCAGTACTCGTCTTGGTCTATACGACTGTGTAATTCTCATTTTCATGTCCAATAAAACGCCCCGGGATATTCTATGATAATTTAGAAATACAATGTTGTGTCTATCTTGTCACTTAATGTGACAGCAGAAGGGTTTTCCATTATCCCTGCAGACTTTCCTTTTCTTATACACTTCTCCACTCCTCTTCCCCAACCCGGGTAACTAATATCACTGTGTCTGGGTCTGTTTCTTCCCATCCCTTACCTCCCGTAGTCTTTGCAAAAATATATGCACAGATACGGGTGAAGTTCACGTTTGTTTTTTCCAAAATTGCCCTTATCATTTCCTACTAATGGACACTGTGCTGCCCTCTCTTTCCTCTGTACCTCCTCCTCTCCCTCTCTCCCCTTCCTATGACTGTAAGCAAGCCCTCACTCAACATCTCTGGACACACGTCCTTAGAAGCGAGCGTTTCAATTCCTGGAGCCCAAGGCTAGAGCTTTGCAAGGGGAGGACCGGCAGAATTTGGAGACATTCTCGAGAGTTCTAAAGTCAGTTTTTAGAGCTCCATGCTGGGTAAGTCCATCCATCAATTTCCCTCCAGGCCAATAACAAGGCTATTTATTGGCACCTGTCCAGGAATGGGGCCAAGTACTTTCTAGATGTTAGCACCCTTTCCCTCCCCCACATATGTAAGGAAACGGGCAAGCTCTCTGCCCACTGTTAGCGAGATATCTTCTCCCTGTCACCGTTCAGATCCCTTTCAAAGGCCATTCCATTTCCACTGCTCTGCAACGTGCCAGCCCCTCCCCAAATACAGACAGGTCACAGAGGACAAAAAACATCTTGTGGGGCTATTTTCTCTCTTCCCTTCCCAACAATAGCTTTATTTAGTTCCTGTAGGGAGAGCGAGGTCTGCAGCGGCCTCTCACGGGCTCCCAGTCCCCGCTCACATGCCCCCAGGCACTCCAGAGTTCAGCATTGGCCAATGGCGTGAGAGGCCTGACATCCTGTTCGAAGGGGCAGATCAATTTTTGAAAACAGAGATCCCCACCCTGATAAGGGCTTTATTCAAAAGTACTCAAAGAAACCAAAATAAGTGGAGGCCAGCCCAGTGCTCAAGCTGGGTTCCCCGGGGAGGGGTAGAGCCCGAACAGTGTGAGCCCGGGTCAGGGTTGCACCCCCCTCATCCTCACGCTGCCGGAGGGCCAGGACTCATGGTAGGGTGGTCTGGAGCAGCTGCTCACCAAAGGAGGTGATTCCCCTTACATTCCCATGGTTTTTTTTTTTTTTTCCTTGCAGGCAGAGTCTCACTCTGTTGTTCCAGTCTAGAGGGACATGATACCAGCCTAGCTCACAGCAACCTCAAACTCCTGGGCTCAAATGATCCTCCTGCCTAGGCCTCCCAAGTAGCTGGGACAACAGGCAGCCAGGTGACCGGCTGATTTTTTCTATTTTTAGTAGAGAGGGGTCTTGCTCTTGCTCATGCTGGTCTTGAACTCCTGAGTTCAAAGGATCCTCTGGCCTTGGCCTCCCAGAGTGCTAAGATTACAGGTATGAGCCACTGCACCCAGCCTCCTCCTGCATTCTTGACTTGGGAGATTTAAATACATACAGTGTCTGGTTCTGGATAAGTGATGGAAAAAGCAAGACCCAGAAGAATCTGGTAGAAGAAATCAAAGAGTGAAGAAGTCTAGGAAGCTTTAGGAAGGCACTGGGCCTCCACTCCAGGCCACGACTTCTGTTTTATTTTGTGTTTCTCCAACCTCCCCATCCCAGCCTCTGCCTTCCAGTTATGTTCTAACCCTCTGGCCTTTCAGCCACAGGGCCTTTGCACATGCCGTTCCCTTCCTCTGAAAGGCTCTTCCTCACGTTCTTTTCCAGGCTAGTTCCTTCTCATACTTCATGCCTCCGTTGAAATGCTCTGTCCCCAGAGAGTCCTCCCTGGCCGCTGGGTTAAAGTAGATGCTTCCTGTATCCTCTGTATCCGACCCATCTTCATAGCACCAACCACCACTGTAATTCTATGTTCATTTCTTCAATCTCCATTTCTCCACTCCCCACCAGTGCTCCGAGGGCAGGAGCCTTGCCTTCTTTTGTTTTCCACTGTACTTCTGGGTTCCACACAAGGTCCCATGCCTGCAGACACTCTGTTTGAGGCATAAAGGCTGATGAAGCTCTGTGACCGGTGGGACATGTCCTGTGCAAATGAGCAGAGTCAGAAAGAATCGGGGACGAGGATTGGCCAAGGTTCATTCAAATGGAAGGTTTGTTGGGGAGGTAGTGGAGGTTGGGGAGGATGAAATGGGCGTAACAAACTTGTGGAGACCCCGGCATAGGAGGTAGGAGTTTGGACATAGGGCAGCAGAGAGTTCGGGTATTGTGACGTGTAGAAAGTGGGGGTTAAGATTCTTCTGGAGGCTGCGGTAATCACGGGTCTCATTTTTTAGGGCACACCAGGCCTGGTGTTAAGCACTTCACATATATCACCTTGCTTATGCCTCTTGACACTTCCATGAGGTAGCTCTGATTTCTATTCTATTTGATATGCAAGGACATAAAGGCACAGAGAGGTGAAGTTTCTTGCTGAAGGTCACTCAACAAGAAAACAGAGGCGCTAGGGTTCCACCACCGCCACCGCCCTTCCTACCGCATGTACAGCCTCCGCATGATCATGCTAACGGCCTTCGGGTGCCCAGAACTGTGTTCACTCACTTGATTTGATTAGAGAGAGAGTGGAGGCCAGCAGACCTGTCCAGGACAAGGCCGGCTGCTGTCATAACTGAGAAGGGCAGGGCAAGGTGGCACCAGTGTGGACTTTGGCGCCAGAAAGACCCAAGTTCACTTCTGGTACCCACACTTTCAACTGTAGGCTCTTGGACCAGTCACTGGCCACTCTGTGACTCTGTTTCCACGTCTCCCACATAGTAAGATGGCTCGAATCCCACAAGATTGATGGGAGACATCGATGTTATGATAGGTGTGGGTCACGGAGGAGTTGGTCTCTATAGGGTCACGTTAGCAAATGCCCAGGGTCGGGCACGGAGTAGGATGGCAATGCGCCCTTGCTCACATCCCCATCACACCTGTGATCTCAGGGGCACGTCAAAGACTTATCCGTCACTCTTTGGAAGCAGGAAGAGGAGGGGGTGGGGGGAAGGAAGCCTGAGGCCCAGGCTATGAGCAGAGTGTGCGATGACGTCTTTGACAGAAATGGGGCAGCCCGGAAATGGGGTTTGTTACAGGCATTTAAAAAGGATTCATTCAGTACAGAGAACAGAAACATCCCAACAGTTGCTTAATAAAGCTTAACCTTGCTATGTAGTATCTGACAGGCTCTCCTTGGAATTTTAAGCACTACCCATAAAGATGCTCTTGTCAGGAGGGTGCAGAATACACAAGCTGACCTTTGACAGTCCTTTCCGTCCTTTAATGTTGTGACAAATCCACAAAATACCAGCTAGAGTAAAGCATACACAGACAAAATAATGTCAAGACAAACGTCCGGGTCTCTGTGTGGTCTGGCCCCTGCCATCTCCCCTGGCCCCATCTTCCCCGTGCTCCCCTCTCTGCTCCAGCCTCACTGCTCTGTCAACCCTGAGAGCAGCTCTGCTCCCCCTGGCCACAGGGCCTTTGCATATGCTGTTCTCATTGCTTCATTCAGTCAGCTCTCATCCGTGCTCCAGATGGCACCCACCGTCACTTCCCCAAGGGGCTGGCTTTCTCCTCCTTGCCTAGGTCTCCTGCTTTCTCCTCCTTGCTCACTTCTCCCTCCTTTTTAGCTCTTCTGCCACTTTTGAGTCATATGCGTGATTGCTCAAGGAATATCTGATGCCCTGACTCAACTGTAAGCTCCATGAGGAGCTGTGTGTCTATGTCCCTGAACACTCAGGCCTCTCCCAGATCACAGACCTGCCTCCTGGACCTCCTGCCCAGGTGGTCCTGCGGGCACCTGCAACTCAGCATTTCCAAACACCTGCACAAACTTCCCATCTAAAATGCCCTCTCCTCTTCCTGTATCCCACCCTCAATCAACGAATGGTCCTACCACCCACCCAGGTGCTCACGATAGAAGTCTCCTCTGCCTTCTTCCTTCTCACACCTGCCCTAGAGCCAGGTCAGGCGCACAGCAGGGCCCGGGAAGTGTTTGTGAATGAGGTCTGTGGCCTCCCTGCCCAGCCTGAGGCCCTCTGCCCTCAAAATCCCACCTCTGAACTCTCGGCATCGCTGCCTCCTACTTTTAGTATGTCTTGGAAAAATACTGGTAGCATATTTAGAAAAACTGAACTAAACCTGCCCTACCAAAGAACAAACATTCCTTTCTCTTACATTTCCTGTTCCCCTGAGAAACGGAATAGTCAAAAATAAACAAACTGATAGGATGGCAGTATTTGTCTGAAAATACACTTTTCTTGCTCTCGCCTGTATGATGTTTATGGCATAGAACAGGCTCAGACTCCCAGGAGAATCCTCCTGGGTGGTGTTTGCAATGCAGATAACATCCCCAGTCAACCTGTGACTCCGAATGAACCCGAATGACGGTGCTGGAGACCACCAGGGCCCCTGGGAGGTGCACAGCCCCAGGATCTCATGCCCTCTGGGCTTTTGCCATCCTCACTTACTTTTAACCACCCTTGACAGTCTTGTTCCGGCCCGTCTCTAGGTAGGGAATAGCCCCATTTCCAAATCAGATGATCCTAGAGATGGAAGATTATTGTTCCTCTTCTAAGTCACTTCAGAGAACGGCTAAATAAAAGTATACTATTAATACATCGGTCTCCACAATTCTTTGCTTCAGTGTATGTTCACGTATAGGTTTTAAGATTAAAGAGAGCCCAGGTATGGTGGCTCGTGCCTGTAACATCAGCCCTTTGGGAGGCTGAGGAGGGAGGATTGCTTGAGGCCAGGAGTTTGAAACCAGCCTGGGCAATACAGTGACACCCTGTCTCTACAAAAAGTAAGAAAACTTAGCTGGGAGTGGTGGTGCGTGCATGTAGTCCCAGCTGAGGCAGGAGGATTGCTTGAGTCTGGGAGTTCAAGGCTGCAGTGACACCCCTGCACTCCAGCTTGGGTGACAGAACGAGACCCTGTCTCTAACTTAAAAAAAAAAAAAAAGTTTCGTTTAAAGGCACTGTTGTGGGTGTTACATAGGACAAATGCCATTTGCCTGAGCAAAGGGAAATTCTTTCCTGGGGTCCAGAGAAACTCTATTCACATAGTGTCAGGGATGAGAGGGACGGAGGTTTGAAGCCAGATGGACTTGGGGTTAAATACTGTTAGTGTCACTTCCTACAGGAATTAGTTTCTTAGCCTCTGAGTCTTAGTTGTTTTATCTGTAAATGGGAACAAACACACCAGACATGAAGGTTATTGTAAAGATTTGAGTTTGCACCATAGAATACATGTTACATATATCTGGGTCTTAGCCAGAAAGTTTTTAAGGGTAACATAAACCAACAATCACTTAAAAGCAATACCAAAAACCCTCTCAAATTACCACCAGATATAGCTGTGACCATTTCTTTTTCTAAAAGTTTTCCTTTTCATACTATTTATTGTACATATCGGCTTTGTAATTATTTTAAAACATCATTAAATTGCTATGATAGCTTTATCTGGTATTTCCCATAGAGAGAATGATTCTACGTATGTATTTTTCTGTGCAGAAATATACCCAAACTCCGATGATGGCACCCTGTCTGGTTTTTAACCTATACATCTCATATCACCTTCTATTTAACCTCGTGAAATCTGACCCACCATGGCTGCAGAGATGATGCCCGAATTTTTCAGCTGTTTCAAGCTGTTATTTTGTAGCTTTATTGAGATAAAAACCACATACCATAAAATTCACCCTTCTTAAAGTGTACAATGCAGTGTGTATGGTATATTCAGAGTCGTGCAACCATCACTACTATCTAATTCCAGAAATTTTCCATCACTCAAAAAGAAACATATCACCAATTCTTCCCCATTCCTCTGGAGCAATCTCCAGCCCCTGATAGGCAATGGTTTACTCTCTGTGTCTACAGACTTGCCAGTTCTGGGCATTTCACACACGTGGAATTATATACAGTTCACGTGCAATTTACAGTTGGACACTATTTAAAAAATGCCATAAAGTTCACATGCAATTTGAAATTGGACACTATTTTAAAAATGCCATAAAGTTCATGTGCAATTTAAAATTGAACACTATTTAAAAAATGCCCATGAACTTTATGGCCACCGTGTACGCTGTGGCTTTTATGATCAGCTTCTCTAACTTTGCTGTGTTTTCAAGATTCATCCACGTGGCAGCATGTATCAGAACGCCATTCCTTTTTATTACCACTTAATATTTAGTGTATGGATGGTGGCCGACTTTTAAACATATTTTGGAATGACCTGGATGTGTGTTTGCAGTGCCTACGAACCATGAAGGCAAACGAATGTCCCGGCAAGTTTTAAGAGTTTAGGTAATGCATTGGGAAGGCCTTGGATCAGAAATAATTACAATACCTGGCTGAGCATCTCATGAGTTTTCCACACTTGGGAGGATGCAGGGATTTTCCTAGTGAGCTAATGTTGACTTGCAGGTCCTGGCAAATCTCGTCTGCCTAACTCCCCACTGTGTTTTTGGCCCTTTGTGAGAAGATTCTTAGCACTGCTGTGGTGAACAAGATCTCTGCTTCTTGATCTTGAACTTTGTCATTCCATAAACAAGTTAATAAAGAGAAGGGCTGGGAGGAACAATGTTTCAGGGCCTGTGGCACGATAAGAAATATATATTTGGTCTCTGTCCCCAGTTCCTTACAGAGTTCCTAAAACCCTTGTCATTTCCTGAATGAGGCAGATGCTAGGAGCATCTTTTATTCTAATGAGGCAACTCTTGGTGGGCTTGTGGATAGTTTCAGGATGGGGGCTGGTCACCAGATGGACCAAGCCATGATGAGATGATGCTCTGGGGAGATAAGAGGGGCTGGAGATTGAGTTAATACTGGACCATGTATTCATAACATTTCCTAAACTACAAGGGTGGAGAGCTTCTGGTTTGGTGAACACATCCATTTGCCAGGAGGGAGGCACACCCCAGCTCCATAGGGACAGAAACTCCTGTGCTCGGGACCCTTCTGGACCTCGTCCTGTGAACCTCTTCATCTGCCTGTTCTTTGTATCCTTTATAATATCGCTTATAATAAACCAATAAATGGAAATAAAATGTCTCCCTATGTAAGCCATTATAGCAAATTATCAAACACAAAGAGAGAGTTGTGGGAACCCTGGATTTGTGGACAAGTCAGATAAAAGTGTAGGGACCCTGGGTGCCCAATACTTGCACTAGCTAAGGTGGAGGTAGTCTTGTGGACTGAGCCTTTCATATGTGGGGTCTATGCTAACTCGGGGAGTTAGTGTCAGAATTGAAGTGAATTGCAAGACACCCAATTGGCGGCCACAGAGAATTGGACCAAGTGCTAGGTATGGAAAACTCACACATTTAGTGTCAGCAGTGCTGGGGGTAAAGAAAACAACTTAGAAGGTATCAGGAAATATTGGTAGTGGGGAACCCATGACCAGGATGAAAGAGAGAAAATTATCTCTGGTCCTCCCCCTATCTTAGAAGGTCATGGTCCCCTCCCTTCTGAAAATGACCTTAGTTTTCCAAATGCTCAATGCCATGGCTAACTCAGAAGCCATCCAGAGAGGCAGCTTTGAGGCATGGACTCGATCCTACCAACACAGCTGAAATTAGATTTGCCCTATGGATTTATCTGCATGTTTATTTCCATGATTGAGTTGGATGAGAGCAAGGAAAGTATTCATGGTGTTATTTCTTGCTCAGCATGGAGCAGGTGGTGGTAAATATTTGGCTGACTCCATTGAGTAAATGTGGAAACGTAGGGTGCTGGGAGCCATATAAACGTTAGACACTATTATTATCACCATTATCATTATGACGTAGCGAGGGAGATATTTTAGGGGTGTTCTCTCCCCTGCACTGAGCCCTCTGCCATTCCAGGGGACTGGTACTCTCCTGGTGTCTTTGCTGTTATTCAGGTCCCCACTAGGGCACCGCACACTTTCTCTTTTTTTAACTATTGTTTCGGGTGAATTTGAGGGAGGAATTAGGTTATAAGGTTTGCATTTGTTAGGTAGAGTCCCTCTTATAAATGTGTCCTGGCTCCCACGACGTGTGCCATACACCACCACACTGTGCCCATGAAGTGGGGGCACGCCCATCCCCCCACCTCCCCTCTGCTTCATTCCCCCAGTCCCCCCTGAATTCATTTGAGTTTTTCTCTTATGTGGGCATGTATTAGATCATCTACTGGCTTCATATTAGAATTGAGTACATCAGATTCTTGCTTTTCCATTCTCATGATAACTTTACTAAGAAGAATGTGGTTCAACTCCATCCAAGTTAATACAAAAGATGCAAAGTCTCCATCTTTTTTAATGGC